>PNEQ01104255.1:11160-21602 GCA_003012365.1 Medauroidea extradentata
TCTCTCTCTCTCTCTCTCTCTCTCTCTCTCTCTCTCTCTCTCTCTCTCTCTCTCTCCTCCAATAATATTATAAATCCCAACAAAAATGCAAAGAAAATCTAAAAAAAAAAAAGAATTAAAAGTTTGTGAGAACCACAACTGTCTTATAATTATGGTAGTTGTTGCTTTAAGCACACCGCTGTCGTGCTTGTGACAAAATAAAACTGACTATTTCCCCAGAAAAGTACTACTTTATAACCAAGTTATTTAAAAGGTTTTACATAATTCAAAACTACTACATTAAAAAAACCTGACATGTTAAAATAAATGTATTTTTTTACACACGTTCTGGTTTTGTCAAGGAAAGTAAATGCAGCACTTTAAAAACCTAAACACCTTAAGACACCACTGCACCCTGAGCACAGTGCACAGTGGCAAATTGTAACACAGTAGCAAAACACTATCAATTTCAGCTTAGTTCCCATGCGGTCCACTGCTATGCTGTGTAATATAGACTGGGTACCTACATGCTCATCCAACCGCTAGGCCATGAGGATGGACGAAGCAACTTTTCTGCTATGTATTGTACCACAGTAGGTTTGTTCCATTCTGCCTCTTTTTGCTCTTTGAGTGTTGCAAAAGCATAAAGTCAAAATTACGCATACCAAAAAGTGTACAATGCGAAAATGTGGCTGAAATGAAACTACATAATCTATGAGTTAACATAGTCATTCTTGTCACTTTGCATGCAAATAATTTGATTTATACAATCACAAAATATAAATAAGAAAATAACAGGAATTAGGGCAATGATCCATCATTTCTACTGCTTTCAAGATAATTATTGTTTAAATCGTAAACTGCAGTATATATTGAAAAACAGTTGTGCAGCTTTCTTGAAAACTATGTAAAATAATTATTTCAAGATAAAATACACAATGGTTTCAACTAATTATGCATTTCTTATTTATCATTCTTCAAAATTCATGAAACTGAACAATTATCACACAGAAATCTTTACAGTCGGTCACACGTAATATGACTTCTATTTAATATATTTTATTAAAAATTTGATTAATAATTTTACATGGAATATGGGAAAACCACTAAATTAAATGGTAATTTGGCAAACAATTTGTCTGCAAACATCATTAAAGTAGAACCCTGTTATAACACTTTTGAAGTGACCCAAAACATTTCAACTTTAAAAAAGAGAAAACATAATAAGTGGGAAATTTCCTAATACGAAACAGTTTAAGTGACAAAATGAAAGTAACCATATAACCAGAAAAACATTAGTGCAAATATTATAACAAGGTTCTACTGTATCAGGTAACTTGTTCTCACAACTCCTTCTCGAGAACAAGAGCATCAAGGATAAGCCTTTTACCCAAGTGATCTCAGGGCATTGTAACCTGGTGATTGGATTGCCTAGAGCCATTTTGTTTCTGGCGAACAGAAAGTGAAAGAGATGAAAGGTCAAAAAGAGAGGCTGAATGGAACAGATCTACTGCTGTGTCACAATTAACTTTATGAAAATGTATTCAATTCAAAGTAACTATTGTATCCAAAGTTTCTAAATGATTAAACAATTTTTCTATTATTTGTTTTTCGACACTTGGTGTATGGGTATCTATAGAGAAATAAGTGTACACTGCAGCTAGTCAAAGTACATTTAATAGATTTACAAAAAGAAAACAACCTACAGTTAACTATTACTGATATATTCAAAGTCAAACTCTATCATATCTAACATCTAAACATTGTAAAAACACTTTTTCTAGGTTGTCATTTTTCGTCACACATTTTAATTTAATGTGAGTTCTTTTTTTAGGACATAATTTAGACCTTCCCCTCCTAGTTGGTATGATTATATCAAAATAAATTACTTTGTGGAACTTAAGAATACATAAAAAATACATATATATATATTTTTACACTGCATATAGAAATATGGGACAGTAAAAAAAATCTGCATAACTACAGCCAATTTTAGTTTGTTTTCATCAATTTTTGGGATTTTTTTACAATGGCAAAAAGTTTTCCATTAAATCACTGCTTTCCTTATTCCCGAGTTTGTTGAATCGTGGGTTATACTGTAAGTTTATTTACAGGTGTTAGAATTTATGATATTAAGCTGTACACAGGTGAGGTCATAAAACATTACACGTTTAGGGGCCTGTAAAAGATACCATAGAACTTTTATTTATGGACAAGGAATAAAATTAGATTCGGATAGAGCTATTTGGATGCAACTGCTGCAAGGGATCCAAAGAAAGCACTGTACAAGTGCCAAGGAATGTTTATCAAGCAGAACCTTTGGTAGTTACCTCCCACAAATCCTTTAGCTTTTGATATATCCAAATCCTCTTTATTAGCAGAGGTTCAGCCTACAACTCAACATGGTCAAGAATTGCCGTTTGCTACTCAGGAAGAGTAGAGATTACCTCTGTCTGTTTCATATCATAAGGACAACTTGGAAGAGGGCAGTTCTTGCCGCTAGATCACCTGCACTACATACATTTCCAAGACACACAATTAAGGGATTTTTTGCATACACTTCAAGGCAGTGCACACAAACCAACAAAATATCAAGGTTCTATTAACAGAACAGATTCAAATATTTTGACCATCTCAGAGGCTCGAATAATGTTAGTGTAATGGACATTTAGCAGTTGACTACACTGCATTGTTGCCAGCAGTCTAATATGCATCATAGTAAACCTTTTCAGTTGGATTGGCACGTGTGACAACGCCCACACTTTAGCATTATATAGTTAAAGATTATTCTTCGACCTTGAATGTAACCAATTTAAAAATAATTAATACTGAATAATTAAATCACAAAAAAAATTAGTACAAAATATCAAAGCAGCAGAAAGTAGTAATAAGTCAGTCATATCTAAGGGAAGATGTTAATACAATTAACAAATTGAGCCTCCTACCACCCTCTACACCTACTGTAGTCATTGCTGATGAATTGGGAAATCAGTATGATAACCAAAGAAAACAAAATTATTCGTTGTTGTAATGATTCAAGGCATAAATAATTTTTATGAAATTTTTTTAAATTGTTTAATATTTGCTTAGGTACTGTAATTCTTCTGGTAGAAAATTAATTTTAAGAACTGTTGCAATCAATATTTTAAATTAAAACAAAAATCTTATGGAGGCTTAATATCACAATACAACTTTAACACACTTAGGTATATCCTGTTGATATGACGATAACATATTACTTAACCTAAGAAAAGCAGCAGGGCTATTAATGGATAGATTCTCTCTCTGCTTGTACTGATTGTCATCTCGCGCCGTATCAATGTCCGACATGTCCTGGTTAATGAAGCAAGTTTGTAATTACCGTACAAATTTTTGACCACATAAATTGTGCTTAGTATATTATATTAAATGGCCAACAAAATATGTGTCAAATGCACTATTTTAACTATCAGTACTGTCAGCATTTTTCACTATGGTGGTGTGTAACAGCTGTAACAAAATATTACTATAATAAGACTTTTACTAAATAATTTTTATCAATCACTCTTGTTCCTATATAATTTTGAAATACAGAATTTATCAAAATCAGTAAAAATATATACATATATGTAAATAACTTAAGCGTAGGGGACAATGGTTCTCAGGCTGGTATTCATACTCAGTTTGCTTGGAGAACATGTGGTACAATTTGATTGGTGCACATCTTTTCTGGAATGAAAGCAAGATTTTTGAACTCATTAACAGGTAGTTTAGATTTTGCATATAGTTAGTTGCATGCGTACAATCAAAAAATAATAAAGAGTCATGGACAAATCCTAAACCTCTTCGCAAATGATAACTATTCTCAAAATGTTTGTAACTTGACAATATGGCACATCATGCATTTGATCACTTCAATGTAACAATTTAATTAACAAGCATAGTTCTTCAGTGGTGCATATTAGACAAGGTGCCGAACATAAAATGGTTTGGAACAAAAACTGCAATTTGTTGTTAGCAAGTAGAAAAATATATTTTAGTTAGAGCTGTGACTGGAGCATAGAATGCATTATTGTTTTTTGTCAAAATGAAGCACAGTACGTTCTCCTGAAAATTTGTGATTTACCAATTATGTTTACAGGACATTGGCAAATAAACACGATGCACATAGTTCCACATTTGAAACACTTGCCTCCATTTATGTTTCTGTTCTGGTAACAGATGGACTCTCTCAACCTGGCTTTTGTTCAAGAATCAACAAAAATTTTGATTGTCATTTGCAGACTATTCCCCTCTCAAGCACCACTTATGAGCATAGGGTTTGTGGGTTCGTTTGTGGGCCGTAAATGAAAGTGCTGAAGAATACCATCCTCAAACTCCCAGGCTACATTCACGAGGTGAAAAAAATTATAGAAATGAAACTTATAAACATTGCACTTAGTACCATAAGCTTATTCTTTCTGGATTTTATTATTTTACGAACAACAATTTTCACATGGTACTTAAAAATAGTTTCATTCTAACACGTACTTTAAACAATTCTTGCAAATGGAGGTGTAATATAAACTGAACCATTTCAATAGACGTACACTGTCAATGGCATTAAGTCAATGACATCAGCTCAGTTTATCATTAATAAAATACAGTAAAATTCTGTTAAGAAGTGTCTGCAGGACCTGAAAAATTTTAACTTCTCAAGAGAGTGTAACTGCAATTAAAATTACATAACTGAAGAGAAAACATAATTTAAGCGATAAAAGAGTATGTAGACAAACATTAATTAAACTAAATTAAATATTGAATTAACCAAAAATTTATTCTGATAAAAATGATACTGATTTGGGACACTGAGTATTTCAAAACGAAACTGGGATACAAAACAGTGAGAACCAATGGCATAGACAATATTACCATATTAAAGTAAATATACGTGGCTTCACTAATTAACTGAACAAATGACTGTTGTCAATACCCATTACAACAAAGAAAACATTATTCTATCCCTATAAAATGTTTCAGGCTGTAGTAACCGTATTGTTTTTGTTTCAAAATATTTTAACATTTCCAGCGAGAAATAGTTTATAATATGCACTAACTGTATACAGGCAGGCGCCGAGTTGCGTTAAGGCACGAGTTACGTAAGGCACAACTTACATAAATTCACAGTAACGTTATTGTTTGACCAAGATGCACTGATGTGATAAAGCACGGGATGAGGTGGTGACTGATTAACAAAAACAACTTGTGCAGGACATGCATGATGCTCGCTGTTTCTCTCTCATCTCTGCTTTTTGTCGATCCTGCATATAGTAGTATCGCTTCTTATCTCACATGAAGCAGAAGTGCTGAGTGGATATAGATAGAGGAAGATGAGAAGGGAGGGGAAGGTAGCCTGCCACAGGCGCTGGGTTAGGGAGGCCACCGGTGGTGCCAAAAATTTCTACTTAATTCCTGCCCCAGGCGTAAGTAGGTAGAGATACAGCCCTACGTAGGGTTTACAACCACATAATAATTTCCTTACATACTGTTTCTTAACCGGCAAAATATTTTCTAAGCATAAGACTGAATGCTCAAACCAGCCAGTAAGAAACACAAGAATTTGCTTAGGATAGAAGGACAATGGTGACAGATATGTTTCTCAAAAAAAATTACAAGGTTTCGGCCAAAAAGTAAATTTAGAAACATTTTTTAAGTTTCATAATTAGCCAAAACCATAGCATTTACTGTTTTAAAAAAATTGGCCAATATACTGAAAAACATTTTAAACAAAACTGCCAAACAGGATTTTGATAGCTGCTCTCAATTAGGCTCAAAAATACCACTAAAAAGTAAAAACAGGAGAGCACTTCAGTGTTTAAGAAGCATGTGAATCATAACAAGATCACATAGGAGGTTACAAGTGCAAATGGAGGCAAGTTAAAATCGTGAAGTAATCAAGTAAGGTGAACATTTGCCAAAGCAAATATTTAACGTTGATAAAACAGCTCTTTTTTTGGAAGCAGATGCCAGAATGGTCATTTATTTTAAAGGAAGAAAAATCTATGCCTGGATTCAAGGTCGCAAAAGATCAATTAACTGTTATGGCTAGTTCTAATGTGTGCAGAAACTTGAAACTTAACCACTTGCAGTAGATCATTCAGAGAATCTACTGGCATTTACAAAAATTGAGATTAAGATACCAGTAATCTGCAAATATAACTCAGGCCTGGGTTACACTTGCCCTGTATGGAGATTGGTTTAGTAATAATTTTGTTCTCGAAGCAGAAGAATACTGAGCAAAGAACAAAATCACATTTAAAGTGCTGCTTCTCTTGGCTAATGCACCTGGCCACACAGCAGAATCAGACTACTTTCATCTTAATGCATGCGGGTTAATTAGTAAACATACATTACACATGTATTTACATTTTATAGTTACAAAACGACACTCTCAGTCCAGCTGATAATTTCCTCCATGAAAGTTAAGACTCAGCAGTGACATGTTCAGTGCTCATGACATTGCTGGCTAGGCATCCACAGACATCATCTGTGCTGTTTTGTGCATGTGAGCATGTGTGAGTGCAGTGGCAAACAAGCCACGTACAGCTTTGTCAAATCTCCTACCAGGCTGGCTTGGCCCATGCACAGATTATCGCCCTGCATGCGCACCCCACGTTTTACGAAACAATTTTTAAAAACAAAACATTGCGTTTCTTACAAGGGTGTTTACAGTATTCTTTTCATTGTATGTATGTTTTGTTATTATCTTTATGTTCTTCAAACAAACTCATTGCATCTAAAACATCACATTTAACACATTTATTACAGTGTGTCGCATTTGTGAGGATTGCACACGACCGACTTTGTTCTATGACCAAGTAAGCAAGAATCGATCCTATCGCGATGTGTTGTCGTCATGCGACAGACAGTATTTCGAGTTGATTCCCATCTTGCGTACATAAAATGGTTGCTTTCAGCGGCAACAAACAAGCATTGAAAATAATCATATTTAAAGGTTATTCATCATGGCATCGGTCGGAAAACATAAGCTACGCAACTGAGCAGAAACGCAAAGAGTCAACATTTTTGACAGTTCGGGAGACGAAAATGACGATACAGACATTAGCAGCGATCATTCTGACTTTCACTATGTCAGTGAATCAGAAAGTTCCTCAGATTCATATCTAAGTGACAGTGAAAATCCCAGCCCGTCTGCTCAAGGACATGGCAGGAACGTCAGTAAACAGAACGAAAATACTAGTTAGAACGATAATTCCACAAACAAAAATTGGAGTAAAACTGATAAATTAATTGCCTTTGGGTATACCATTTACAGGTGTCTGCAGTGTGAAAATCAGCCCCTCAAGAACCACTAAATGATGGTACACTGTCAGACCCTGATCCATTTCAGTATCTTAAACTTTTTTTACTGACTAGTTGATTGACATTCTAGTGCATTAAACAAATTATTATTATGATAGACAGTTTCAAACACTAAAAGGTATGAGCTCAAGTCCTTCATTTGCAAACTAGAAACCAGTTACACACTTAGAAATGTGGCAATTTCTAGGTTTGTTGCTGCTGATTGGGCAAGTACAAAAACCGTAACTGACAGACTACTGGACGACAAGAGAAATCACACCCTCTTTTTCAGTACGATAATGAGCAGAAACACGTTTTTCCAAATCCTCAAGTTGTTCCATTTCAGTGACAACAGTTTTACTGACACAAACAATACACACCCACAAAAATGTTTTCACTTGGTAAAGGCATGGTTCCCTGACGAGGTAGGACCAAGTTCTGAGTTTTTACGTCAAACAAGCAAGACAAGTATGGCATAAAACTTTATATTTTATGCAAGGCTTTCAGTAGATATTGCTATTCATTTCAGGTGTATTCAGGAGATGGCAAAACCATTCCTGACACAGTGTTTGATCTTTTGGGTGAGCTGAAAGGCAAAGGTACATGTACAATTACTACAACAGTGTTGGTCTCAGCAAAAAAAACTGTTGGCTGCCAACATACACAATTGTGACATACTTCTCCAGAAACGTGGAGCTTCAAAGGAACTCACGACTTGTTCCAAAAATCTTGAAAAAAGAGAGGTAGTTTTTCGTCGAGATGGCGACCTTAGAGTTGTTTTTTGGAAGGACAAGAGAGTTATAAGCTTATATCTACTTTGCACTCAGCAGGGATGGTAGATGTAAAATCTAAAAAACAAAAACAGGGCTCTGGCAGTGAAGTGTGTCGCAAACATGAGATTGTAGTCGGCTACAATGCGTATATGAAGTGTGTAGACCATCTGGACCAAATTATGAAAGTCTACCTAGATCGCCCACAAAACAATAAAGTGGACCAAAAAAGTAGTCTTCCATTTGTTCCTGATGGCTGCATAAAACACATTTGTTGTTATGAAGAAACCTGCTGGTGTGAAGCTAAAGTTTGTTGATTTTCTGTCCCAGTGTGTTGAAACCATGACAACTTCTCATATCGAAAAAAACCGCCATCAGTTGCTTGACGACTCTGACCATGCAAGTAACTGTAGTTCTAGCGTCTCGCCTGTTACCCAATCACCAGTGCAGGACACTTATTAGGTTGCTAGGTGGCATCAAGAACTATCCACTTGTCAATATCCCTCAAGTTGGGAAACTGACAAATACACTGAGGCAGTGTTGAGTCTGCAGCGTCAAGGGCTTCAAGCCAAAGCGTACAAGCTTTATGTGTTCAGCATGCAACATTCCCTTGTGCCCAGATAGGTGTTTTTCCAACTATCATAATGTGAAACACTTCAAAAAATAAAATTTATACTGCAAGTTTTACAGTCACACAGATGACTAATTATATATAATAATTATTTACTAACATTATTATGCATTTAGTTTTAAATTGTACCGTTTATGAATTCTGAAGATAAAAATTGGTAGTTTGACATTACTTCAAATGGAAATATAGAAAAGTATAAACCATTTTTATAAATTTTTTATCAATTTTTTTATATTATTTATTAAAATATTGTTACGTTTGATTTTTATGAAGCCCTAATTTTTATTCAAATTTCCGGTCATTTCGAAATTTCATAATTTTATTGGTTTTATATTTTGTGTTTTGGCATGGTCCTTGTGGATTGCTACTGGTCGTGGAGATTTAACAGAAAACCCAGGCTGTTATGTTTTCACATGCCGGAGGTGCTGCATTGGTGTCATCGCCTCATGCGAAATGTGGTCTAAGCAGGGCATGAGCTTTCAAAGTTTTATAAGGGGGGTCTGCCCTCCCCCTGGGGTCATCATCATCTGTCAGAGGCAGTGGGAAGGTGCCTGCTGGAATAGAGTGAAGACAGGCTCTCGGAACATGTAAGTTAACTTTATTTATTTATTTTTTCAAATTGGAAACACCCCGTACCTTGAGGCCATTAAGAGTGACAATAAGATACGTAAATAAACGAATTAAATGCACTGCAGTTGTGTACAGTCCAGACGTCTGGAAAACAAATCTAGGGAGTCGTTAGATGGTAAACATTGTTAGGTGATTAATTTTAATAACAGTAACTGTATTTGTGTCACAGAAATGGACATGTAGCAATAATGATAATTCGTATGTAGTTTTTTTATCTTACTTGTCTATTCTAGTCAAAATTTTGTAGACGTTACATTTATATTTTTGTTTTTGTATTAAATTCTTAAAACAAATTCTTTAACTAATTTTTATTGTTGATAGCTAACCTATTTAAAGGTTGTGTACCTCTCGTGAGTACTCTACATCAAGACGCTAAGCACGCCCCTAGTTACCCCCATACCAATATAAACATTTAATTGAAGAAATTTCTTTAATAAGTAATGGATGTATTCACTGTATTCTTCACACTTTTTACTGTTAGGCATACATTTTTTTAAACCCATAGCACAATAATTAAGTTTACAATAAATATATTTCAAATGCACTGCACATTTGGCAAAAATTCTCTGGAAATGGTGGTACGAGGGAGTGGTATTCAAGAAAAAAATATGGTAAACAACATATCAAATATACTGTATTAGTTTCTTTTGAAGTTGCATTCAAGTACAGTACATGCGATAAACTTAACGGAGAAATTGAGTTACATAATGGACTCAAGAACGTAACCCTTACGTAAGTCGGCACCTTACTGTATACATAAATGGATGTTGATATGTATGTGTGTGATCCAAAACTCTGGCAACGTTTGACCAATCACCATGAAACTTGGCCCATACTTTTTCATGGAGAAGGTTTAAATGTCATCCATTTGACTCTACTACCACTAGATGGTGTTGTAGCACATCAACTGTTATACCTTTCAGCCAATTGACTTAAAAATTGGTACAGATATTTGAACGTTTAAAGATTTTCCTGATGTCCGTTACGTTAGATGTAGACCTGTAACTGGGTTCATAGTGTCTTGCCTAGCATGGGCAGAACAATATCTACTGGGTTCTTTTGGTTATCTGTATAACTTGTTCAACAATGAATTTATAAGGACAAACTCTGAT
>PNEQ01104255.1:21702-38551 GCA_003012365.1 Medauroidea extradentata
GTGGTGCTGTGGTGGTAGTGGTGCTGTGGTGGTAGTGGTGCTGTGGTGGTAGTGGTGCTGTGATGGTGGTGAAGTTGTGGTGGTGGTGGTGGTGAAGTGGTGGTGGTGGTGATGGGAGCAGCTGTGTAGTAGTCATAATAATAATAGTAATAAAATAGTAATTGCTGTAGTAGTTATGGCAGTAAAAGATGTACAAATCATAGTAATTATAGCTTTAATGGTAGTCATAATAATAACCACAGAACATCTTCAGAAGAGTCTTATAATATAAGTTACAGATCAAGCAGAATATTGTGGACACACAACCGCAACACTAGGTCATCCCTGAACATCAGAAGTGGTTTTCTAGGATGGCATAATGCTACAATGGCTTATGTCCACAATAAGTATAAAAAAACAGCCAAAATAATACATGCAAGAGATATAATAACCCCAATAGTAACACCAATAGTAGCACTTGCAGCACTCTAGCAGTAGTAATGATAGTAGTCACAACAGTAATAAATAGTAGCAACAGTACTAGAAGCAGTAAAAAATTTTAATCTAAACTCACAATGTTGATAAGCATGCAAAGTTTGTCAGTTAAAATGAGTCCCGTTTAAATATTCATTTAAACTGAGATACTGCATCGCGTTACCCTACTGGCTTCAATATCTGTAAATTACATATTTTTAAGTGACATCCAAAGCTAAACTTTCCTAGCACCCTACAACCGTTATTGCACATGCATCAACACCAGAAATTACTGATCATTGACTTTAAGTAAAATGAATGTAAAAAACAAGGAAAAGAAAAAAAAATACTCAGCTTACTGGAAATTATCAAGTGAAAGCAGAAATGTGTTAGAGTTTATGGCTACCAAGTCATCATTTCAGGAACTTCAATCTAATAAAAAGTACTGACCTAAAAACCTTGACTAAAGGAAAATTCATAAAGAGGTAAATGTTACCACAAATAAAATATTCACCTGTGACATAGAAACACAACTTTGAACACTAGATCTAGCTGTGAATGACCTAATACTAACCTATTTTTATTTGTAAAATTCAGAGCAGAGAACATAAATTAATGTTTCATAGACAACATAGAAACCTTGCAAAAATATTTTTAGATAAATAAAGTAATATCAGCAAAAATAATTTGAACTATTTACGGTACTGCAAAGCAAAAATTCTTGACTTCTCTTTGGTAAATCATTTGTAAGAAATAAAGAAAGTGTTTTACCTATGCTAAGCACTGAATTTACTAAAAGCACACCCCCACATATTAAAAATACTCAGTTAGAAAACAAATCACAAACAAACATAGTAACATTATACCAACAAATAAAATATATAAATCAACTATTTAACTGTAGTGCTATTTGTGCCACTAAAGAAATCTGTTTGTTGAAAGTAAAATTTTATACAGTATTTAAAGGTAACTAGGCATAAATAAAATTACAGTGCTCAATTACAGAATGTCTAATAATGTTTTGAAGAACTATAAGCATATTACGACAAACCAGATAAAAAAATACTTTCCACAAATTAGTAACAACCAAATTTTTAACCTAGTGAAAATTTATATGGCAAACGAGACTATAAATCACCACAGTCTAAAATTTAATAAAACAAATTAAGAATTCAACACAATTATATTAAAATTACATTACATCATTTGACACTTCAACTGCATCTCGAAAACAAAAAGGATGGGAGAACATTGATCATCTTCCCAGAGGTGCAATTCTTTAAAAGCTCTGTAATGCAAGACGACAAAAACATAGAATCTATGAGAGTTTCATAGTACAATAGTACAAAATTTATATTTAAAACATTCTGCAGAAAGTCTCTGAAGTGTTCAAAATTATAATGCCAACGCACATAAAAATATGTTATAAACTAAGTATATAGTACTAAAACCACATTTAGAGCAAAATTTGGTGAATACTATGCAGTAGGCCTTTACTCAGATATATACACACACACTGGAATGCATTACATACTCCTAGGCCAAAAAATATTTTTATTTGATATTTTTTTTAAAAAAATTCTACCATATATATATATATATATATATATATACGTGTGTGTATGTACATATTTTTAAATGTTTAGAATAAAACACAGCAAATAAATTTACAAGAAAAAAATAATGTAGGTAGTCAAACAATAATACAACAGTATAACACAACATTCATACTATTAAAAATAAAACTTATTACAAACTTCCATTCCTGGAGTGTGAGATACCGAGTACATAACACTACTATGTTACATGCTAGTTAAAATTTTCTATTTCGTGAGGAACAAAATTTCAAAACAGAAATGTAACATATTTGTTGACAGCAGAATAAAGTTACAGTTATTGGATACTTCAGTTTGTATTACATGGTACGTGGAAATGCTGTATGATTAGTCTCCATTGACTCCAAGCATCTGTTTCTAAAGAAAATCAAATTTTAATTGCATTGACAAGTACCTTCAGTATGCAGTATGAAATTTCATAAACTGAACATCATTCTGAAAAAATGGCTCAGATTCCAAAAAATTATTAATGCCATAAAATATAAAATAATGTTCTTTCATAGTGTGTACGCTAAACTACTTCCATAAAGTGGTGATTGAAAACAAAACAAATAAAGAGAAGAAACATGTTACATAAGTATTTTCAGAGCTGTTTACAATTTGCAATTTTTTTTAGTTTAACAATAGAAGATGACTTTAAAATTAATGCATAATAATAGTCCTCCTGTAGTAGCATTCAATCTTAAAATACAAAATATTTTAAATTTGCAACATACGTTTTTACATGCATGCAAACTTACATACACACAACATGTACGTATACAAGCTTACACACTTACATACATACGAAAAACCTGCCACTTAATAAATATTTTTATTTCTGAAAGAATACATCACTTTGAAGGTAACTAGGATTCCTATAGCCTATTAAAGTTAATGACATGTACATATGTGTTTAACTTAAAATTAGGTATGTAAACAGAACACTCAAATAACTGAGCACCAAGAATGCTGAAGTGCATATCCTAGAAGAAATAAACATACTGTGGAAAAACCACATCTAATCATTACAGAATACATGCTAAAGTAACTTATATAAATAACAAATAACTTGAGTTGGATGATGTTACGCATCATCTTGCAATGTGCCAATTGTTAAGTTTTCAGTAAAACACACATTTAAGTTTTTAAACTTTGAAACCATCTAATAAAAAGTAATTAAATTTTATAAAGTCAATATCTAGAACAGGAAATAGGGCCAAAATACTTAATGTTAGACAGTTGCAAAGAAATCTTTCACACAAAATTAACAATTGGCACAGCCGATTTATGCATAACACCATCTAGTTACCGAACAACATATTTTGAAATTGCCTGTTCAAACTAAATATGACCACAAACATACAAACCCATCTGAAATAACCACTACTGATATTACTGTAGTAAAGTAATTGGAGAAAGATACTTGACTATCCAAATTATGCAAAGTACATATTACATGTAGTGCCAATTTTTACGATTCAGTCATTACATTTTACACAAAACAGAAAAAAAACCTGCTATACTGTAATACACTTTAAAATGTAAGACAAAACTATAGATAATTGAGTGTGCCATTGTGTTCTAATTTCTGTCCGCTATGTAAACTGATTGTTTTCATCAACTGGATTTGGAAGCTTCGTTACAGTTGTTATACATGTTACTACTGTAAAGTGTTCTGCCACTTCCCTCTAACTTATTAAAATGTATATAGAATAGATTTGTTAGTTAAATTTAAATCTGTAATAACAAGCTGTATGCCTTATTCAGTATTGGTTCATCATGTGTTCGGAATGATACAACAGGACTCATTACCTTAGTAATTGGAGACATGAGTAATGTGTTCATCCTTCAAAAATTTAATATAAAATTTAGTTGGGAATTTTTAAGTAGAGCCATTTGTTTAATTTCCTGGCTTGTTTGGTTTCAAACTAATCACAGTAGAATTTAAATTACTTTTGTTGATATACGGTAACTTTTTCTTTTATTTTTCCTAATTTTAGAGTTTTTGTAATTTTAGTATCTTACTAAATTTTTCCTGGTGAAGTGAGTAACTTCTTGTGTTGCAAACTTCTCCTGGTAGTAGGATTTCTGGCGCCGACATTTGGTTAATCATTTGTTTCATGGAATTTCTTCATAAGGTAGGTTGTTGACGCACGTTGGTCAGTCGCCTCAGGGGGTTGCTTAGGGTATTGTGCCGCGAAAGTTGTTCCACTAATGCGTACCGTTTGTCCCCAATTAATGTATTTGTATCAACATTCTTTATTATTTTGATGTGAAACCTATACTCAATTTTTGAAACACATTGTTACATGTTTTAAGCGTAATGTTGCTATTTTTGGTATTTTTTGGATTCTGTTGTATCACTCTGCCGAGGCATGCTACTAGTTACCATGTCCATCGAAGCTTTATCAGTCGTGTAATAGTGATGGCGGAGGAGGAGAGACATGTACTAAGATTATGAAAACTGGAAAAAATTTTTTTTTTCATTTAAATCAAATACTAAAAAATTGCTGCATTTATCAGAGTGAGCGAGAGATTTTGGTCAGCGCTTAACATTGAGGTCTTCAGCGCTGGTGAGATGTGATATGATGTTGAGTATGGAGCAGCACCAGAATGAATGGGTGGGGGAAACGGGAGATCCCCGAGAAAACCCGCCGACCAGCAGCACCATCAGATATGATTCCAACATGCGTGCATTTATTAGAATGTAAATACAGGAAGATAAAAACATACAAATGTCAAGTCAGCTTACCAATAAGTATATATGTACTAAATTCAACAAAATTAAGAAAAATATTTCCTGAGATGGGAGTTACTATGCTAAAAATAGAATAATGACAGTAATTTTAAAAATTAGAACATAGGATGAATTAAACACACAAATGTTAAGCCAACTTTGTATGTATTATGTGTGTACCAAAACTTTGTATGTATTATGTGCGTACCAAAACTTTGTATGTATTATGTGCGTACCAAAACTTTGTATGTATTATATTTGTACCAAGTTTGATGAAATTCTGAAAAATATTTCTTAATATATGGTAATCTGTGTTAAAAATATGAAAATGGCTGTACATTTTTTAAAATTAACATAGTATGATTGACATACACAGATGTAAATTCATCTTAATATGTGTTAAATGCATACTAAGTTTAAGGAAATGATTTCCGCAGATATGTCATGCTCTGCAAAAATATAAAAATTGCCACCATTTTGAAGCTGTGTATACTGCATAAACAAAATGAATAAAATTCCATTAATCTTATTAAGTTGTTTATATGTGGGCCGTGTTTGATGAAATTCTAAAATACAGTTCCATAATTCCTTGATAAAAAAATTGAAAATTTGAAAATATGAACATTGCATAGCCAAAATATTCAAAATCAAGCCACATTACTAAATTCTATATGTGTACAAAGATTGATGAAATTTGTTCAAACACACAAACACACAGGAAGGTTATCTCATAAGCCTTCTTTTTCCTTTGGAAAGTAGGCTAACAATTAAAATGGGAACGAGGAAAACAGTACATGTAAAAAAATTAATATAAAATCTGCTATAAATAACAGGTAACATAAATTACAAAAATCACTTTTGTAAATTAAAATTAATAAAGATGTGGTGTATGTATTTTAAATACCTCACCACTACATCTTAAGCCTACAGTAGTTAGGGACAGTAATTCGTAAATGTGAATCATATACATATATATATAGTGAGAGAGAGAGTGTGTGTGTGAGAGAGAGAAAGAGAGAGAAGAGAGTGTGTATATATATTTAAAAAACTGAACACACAACATATGTATCTTCAACACACTAAAAATTAGTTAAACCTAAGTACTGTGAAATTTAGGACGTATTTAAGTTTGTAACGAATATTCCAAGTTATTAGAAACTCTACTATCATTTCACGAGAATGACTGGAGGACGAAGCTATTTTGTGCTAACAGTATAGCACATCTTGTAGAAAAAGCACAAATACTGGCTATCCTAGTGGAAAGACATCTCAGAAGATACTAGAAATGTAAGTATAAACAATTATAATCTGAAGAACGTGTTTTATTAAGACAATATACAAACATTTATTTTTACACCCTCCATGTATTTAACACAAATGACTTGGCTAGCCTAAACATAAATCTGTTGTACACAGTATGCTACACATTCCCATTTCAATAACTGCTACAGCATTGGTATTTTCATCACGTACATGCTTAGAGCGAAAACTCCGTGTCCATCAAGTGGTATCTTTAGTGAGAGAGATACTGCGTCATTGTGAGTAGTGCGCTGAGATCCCAACAAGTCGTCTTCGAGAATAAGTCACTGATGTGTTTTCCCAACTTGAAAGCCCTTCAGATGGTGTGTAGTACACCCATACCTCTCAGACTTTGTTGCATTGATCCTTTATTAACATTATAATTATGAGTTATATATAACCTATTTATTAAACCAGAATCCAAAATAACAGTTTAAAGATTCTTACCATATGCTTACGTTATACCTGTTCTCTGAAAAGTGATGGCAATTTTATTATTATTAATAGGTTATGAAAATCAACTTCCTAGCAATTTCTCTCACAGAAACTTGAAGTGTTATTTTAAAGGAAAATGTCTTCAAATTCGTGTGCTGTTATTTCTAATGTTTTGTTTTTAAAAGTGTATGAACAATGACCAAATAACTAATTATGTATCTCATATACATGCAATAAGTTACAAGTGTGCAGTTTGTTATTTACTAATAAACACTGTCTATGATTTTGTGCATTCCGGCACCGCTTCATACATTCACCATTCATTGGCTCTCAGCTTGTTTCAGATTCCCCATTTCGGTAACAACTATATGTAAGTCTACCGTGTGTACTGCATAAGAAGACAAATGAGCTTTGATTTGTGGCAACTGTTAAAGTTCATTAGGGTCTACTGTTTTTCCCAAGCTATTTGCATGCAAAAATTTCACATTATCAGTGTAATCAATGCCACTTTGTATCATATAAGTATTTGTAATACTAGTGTCAAATGAAATATTTCCATGCCCCAACCTTTTTAAGGGATTTCATTTGTTACAAATTAAAGTTATTTGAATTTTGACACAATATTTTATAATTTTCTGGTTCCATGCGGATTTTTGCACCCACATAATGCGAACATTTGCCCCATTAGTGGGTCAAAAGTATGTTTTTGCGAAGTTTTTACAAACACATCTCTGCGTGCTTTACATTCAGAATTATGTTATGGTTCCTAGTTCATTAACTCCACAAATGATTGTAAGAACTATTATATGACAGTCTCTATTTGCATCTCAGATACTTAAGTTCAGATGTTAGCGTCCATTTACCCAATTATACTCTCATGAGTTACTAATATAATTTTTTTGTCAGTAGTTAAGTTGTCATAGTAATGTTGAATAGAGTTATTATAACATTTTGAATTTTAATGTCATTGTTAATATTATTGTCTACATTTTCTCTGAAAATTTACACACAACTACAGCCAATGGACATAGATAGATGTAAATCACATATGTAGCAGTACAAGACAGATGGGACAATTCCTGCAATTTCATAACCATCTTCGTCCCACATAGATATTGAAAAAAACAATTTTCAGTTACAGTTACTTCTTAGTAAACCCATTCTGAACACATTGAACATTTGACTAGAAAGATGCACTTTAACACACATTTAGCAGAAATAAGCCTAATGGTGTTGCAACAGAGAGGAATGAACTTGATTTATAGTGTGACTCAGTCAGCTATCTCCTGAAATTCCTACTAAAATTATACACTGAATTTAGGCCTACTCTGAAGAAACACTTATGGAAAAACACGTCACAGGTCGTAGAATTTTTCTGTGTGCATCACATGCTGCAAGAGATGAAGAGACTAAGAAACCACAGTGCTCTATTCTGATGTTATTTTTCAAGCATGGTTTTAAAATGCATGGAAATAAATGGAATGGAAAGTGTGGGTTCAATGACAAACCTAAAATCTAAAAATCCTAAACAAATCAGGAAAGTAAATAAAAATCTTTCATCACGTGTAAATGCAATGGTAATAACTGGTCAAGGCTATGTGCACCAGTTACAAGAAATTCCAAAAAAAAAAACTGTTTTGTGTGATCCGTTATGCAGCTTCAGAGAGGATGCAAGCTGTCGGAAAAGAAACAGGAGAAAATAAAGAAATAGATTCTGATGGAGTGCCCTTTACGTCAGTATCTGCTGATGGTGCGTGGTGAAAACGCTCATTTGAGACAAATTACAATGATATGTTGAGAGTGGGTCATGAAATATTACATTGTTTCAATATGATATTGTTTACAGGCTTGAATTGTTGAACTACGTACAAAGAAGATGCTATTATGAGTGTGAAGAACAAGCACTACTGAATTTTATTAATTGGATAACATGAAAATTTAGACTATTTTAAAGTCACAAAGTGTAACTGACCTGGCTGTAGTATACAAATTTTAAGTACGTAAACAACTAGATAACCCAATACCACCACCATTTATGGTTTCTTAAGATGTAATTAAAAATGGAAAATTACAGGTAGTAAAATTTGGGCTGAATTAAAACAAAGAAAGATTAGTTTCGTACTCACTTATTATGTATTTTATTTTGTAACAATGGAATAGTGTGAAAAATGATATGATAGTATGTAACCAGATGTTTTTAACCAAACTTTAGTATAAACGTAAAATAAAATAGGAAAATCAAATACTGCAACCATTTATTAATTTTGAGTTTAATAATTCTGCAATTATATGTCATGTCTTTTTGGGCGGAGTTTATTACAGATAGTAATTGTCACCACAGCAAAACAAATGTGATTTCGAATTCTGTCTTTCTATTTTATTACTGTAATAAGATAATGTGGAAAATGAGACTATTTTATGTCACCAAATGTATTGAAACAACCTTTATTACAAATTTGAACAGGGTATAAACAAGGTAACCTTATACCACCACGATTTATGTAGTCAGAAGATTTTCGTTCGTTATAAGTATAATATATTAAACCAGTTTGTTGTAATTACTTGGGAATAGTAATCCTTTTTTGGTTGTAAATAGGTACTAAGTAGAACACTGACAATGTTACAAAAAACTTCAACAGTTGCCTTAAATGGCTTCTTGTTGACCATAATATCCTCAGAAATATTACTTGAATTAATCAGATAACATTAGTGTCTTGAATTTGCCAAATAGTCTTAGTGGTAATCAAAATTTTTGACATAAACATTTAGATAGGGAGAAATTTACTTAGCGAATTTCTCCACCTTACTGGCAAGAGAAACTAAATAATCTTTCTCATACAACATGTCAGCATGTCCAAGCAAATCTTCTGCTTGTGAAACTCAAATTGTGCCGCTAGTGAGCGGAAAACACATTTTCAAATTTATTTTGGCTGGAATAATAGTATACTTTAACATACTTATGCATATATACATATATCATACATACCTGTATTATATATTTTGCACAAAATATAGACTTTTGTTGTTACAGTATATTACAATACCCCTACATACAACATACTCATAAAATGCCCTCCCTATGAAAAAAACATGAAGGAAATACAATGAAACTCCTTCGGTTTAGGTAGGAAAATGAATCAAATTTGGTTTACGATTGTGCTGCTAAGTAACATTTGAAATTGTCACGCATTTAGACACTATATTACCTTTAGTAACTTTGTTGATTAACACTATAAAATGAATAATATTTGTGTTCTAGAAACACATCATTATATATGCAGATGGTGGTGTATCTTTCAACATAAATGTAAAAAATTTAAATGTGCTCATCTGTCTCTAGACCCTATATTGTAGTGCACTGATTTTGCGTAAAGACAGAAAGCGGACAGCCTATCTATCGTTTTAGGTCCACAAACCTAGTGAGTGAAGCTACTGTATAGTGGAAACATTCCCAAGGCCACTTAAAGGGACAAACAGAGAAGGAGAAAGAATGATGTGACATATCCGCCCCCTTCCCCCATGACCATATTGCAAGTGAAAGTAAAAGGGAGAGTAAGCGAAGCAAGTGCTCGCTGCTATCAGAAGAAGAGACCACGGGGGGGGGGGGGGAGGGGAGCTGATTGTAATTCATATTCTTGCCACCCACGTCTGTGCAAGAACAGCATGAAATTTATACTGTGACGCTCATGCATCGGAGGGAGGTGGAGCCCTTACTACGGTCAAAGATACAGTTGGCAACAAACGAGACTCCCATAACAGAATGGCATTTTTACAGTCCACAAAATGTGATGCCACAACTCTCCTCCGATCACTGGGTCCAACAAGATAGTAAGGTATGGCACTTTCATCTGTCCTTTCAAATTATACAGCTTTGACTGAATTTATTACATAAATTTCAGATGGTAATTCAACAGAAGCTAGAGATCCAGCTGCCTCATTTTTAAGACTGAAGCATTTGTTTCATTTTTTTACTCTTACAGATATTTTTGAATTATTTGGTAGTACAGACAATGCAAATTTTACTCTTCAAAATACTTGGAAAACACTTTGAGTGGCTCATAGATTATGACCCTACAAGCAAATATTAAATTTTTGAAAGGCTGTTTCTGCGAAATGTGGTCCGAAATAACAGAAAAGGACCTGCAGATGTTCATTCACCTACTTTACTCAGGCAGAAAATGATTCCCAAATGGTATTAGATTATCAAGATAACTCAGCAGAATAATTTGATTCAGTGGAACAAAGGCATATATGTGTCTATTCTTGGAATTATACAGATCTATGAAATGTTTAGTTTCACATTTTGAAACAGCACCATACCAATTCCTGTTAGAACTGGAGCTCCTGCATTGGAGGGAGGCAGAGCCCTGAATACAATCAAAGATACAGGTGGCAACATACGAGACTCCCAGAACAGAATGGCATTTTTTCAGTCCATAAAAAGTGATGCCACAATTCACCCCCAATCACTGGGTCCAACAAGATCATATTTTGCTTCATAGAGCTACGTTTTACAAACTCTTACAGAATGAAGAGTTTTCTGTAGAGAACATAGAAGACATTGTTAATCATTTCAGGCAAGAAGCTCACCTGAAGAGTTTTCTCTCGGAATTCTAGTTTTTTAAACTTGTGATGACAATTCCAGTGTCTGTAGCAAAAGCAGACAGGTCTTTGGGCTTACAAGACTTAAAACATACTGGTATTAAACAATGGGACAGCTGAGACTGAATTCTGTGAGCCTTCTACATATCCATATAGAGGTGGCTGCAGCATTAGATCTGGATTAGACAGCAGATGATTTAATCTCAATAAATAAGATTAGAAAGTGGACATTCCTAACTCCACTTCCACATAGAGACCAATAACCTGCTATATTTGGTGGCTAAGCAGAAACGGACATTCCTTCAGAAAAAGTATTTAATATATGAGTATCTTCTCACAACACATTCAGATAATGGTCGATGTTGTAGAGGACAGTATTTAAAATGCATTAAGCTTATGCAAAATTCATGTTGTTCCTCATTCTGTTATATTATTGCTAATTTTGAGTGTGAATCAGCGATATGGAATTTGCAAAGATATCTGTGTAAAATTGATCTTACGAATAATTATCTTTCAAAACATTAATATTTCTATGTATGGTATTTTAAATGTTAAGGCATGAAAAATGCTTACATAACAGCAGTTTTACAAATTAAAATCCTTTTTTTTTTTTCAGGGAAGATTTACTAATGTGGTCAGGCTTATTGCCCTCCAATATTTAACTGAAGTTTGCACCACAAATGTGTAGCAAAATTAGTAAATAAAGCAATTTGGTCAATGTATAGTAGAGCCCCAAATTTAACAAACTAAGGAATAACAAAAACAGCAAACTAACGAAGGATTTTAAGAACTTAAAAAAAATATATACAAAACTGAATGAAAAAGTCAAGTACCTTTAATAAAATAGTATACAAATTGTAACGTAAATCTATTAAAAATAATTTAACTAGTTGCAGTATACACTTATTTCTCTGTAAGAAGTCTTAACCTTCCGCCGAGAAACAAAGGAAAAAAAAAGGTACAATTTGTTGTAAACTTTGGCAGCGGAAGTTACCGAGTTGACCGAGCATGGCTAAGTAGTGACGCTGTGTTGCATAACAGGGCCAGGAGCACACCTAGATCCTCCATGATCTGACGAGTGAATAAGCATCTAGGTGCCCAGTCTACACAGCGTCACAGTGAACAGCAAAGAAACTAATTCACAGATAGTGTGTCTATGTCTCCATCAGAATGTGCTCCAGTGTAGCGTGCTCTATCAATTTATTCTATAACAGCTAGAGTGCAGTGGTATCCAGTGTGCATAGTTAGTATCTCATCCACGATGAAGCCATACTATCATTTAAAAATATGTAATTACATTATTAAGCAGCTTTTTATTAATAAATTTACTACCATAAATGTAAATAATGTGTTACATTGATGCTAAAAAAGATCAAGTTCAAAGTACTTTTAGCGAGCACTAAACAATTTGTTGAACCAGTGCAGTGTGACTACAAACTACAAGTCTGCAGCCGGCCACTGCCGTGCGTATTTATTATTTTACCATTGTGATTGTACTAACTTTTAACTTGATTTTAATTGCAAATTTTTTTGAACATTTTTCACAGGAATTTACTCAATTTAGTTGCAGGAGCACGAGAGCGACTTTAATGATAGAATTCACTGTGAAGTCAGAAATCACTTTTCACCTGATGACGTGCACATCCGGCCTAACTCACCAAATGCACGCTCCACGTGCATTCCACACGAAGTTTCTGAAATTCCTTCGCCAAATTTTTTCTTTTCACAACTGTGGCATGCTGCTGTTATACGTAAACAATTTTTTTTATTTAAATTACTTAAATACTGACAAAACATTTCCGATGTTTAACTTATTTTTGGGGGAGGGGTGTTAAAATATGAAGTCGCAGTTAACACAACATTGGTTTAGAGTAAACATTTCTGTGCCCCCCCCCCCCCGAGACAACTACTTCTGTAGTTAATTAGATTGTTTTTTTTTATAGGTCCGATTAGGTTAAATGAAGTAAGAATGTGTGAGCGAGGAGTTAAAAAAATATTTGATAGAAATTGAAACAATGTGATTATGTTATGTTTTTTATTTTTTTGAAGATAATGTTTATCTTATCCAATCTGGAATAAACTAGGTTTTAGGATCACTGGACTAAACCTTCATTGTATCTTACATTTTCACGGTTAGAGAAATACAAATTTTAGTTTTGGTTTTTGTTAGAATGGCAGTCACTGGGTCATGCAAATTCCTGACAATGTGAGGTGACATGACTCTGTCAGCCGATGGGAAAAATTTAGGGTAGTTCCTGATCTTACAAGTTCAAGCCCAGCAGCCATCAAGGCAAGTCACTGTGAGAATTCAAGTGAATACGTGATAGTGTGCCAATTTAGCCTGCACCGGCAGTGCAAGTATTCAAAATTTATTTACATATTTTTCAGATTTGCAACATTTAAATTAATCCACATAAATATTTTCCCTCCCAAATGCAGAAGGCCAGGCTAATAAAGCATCAGGGATGTGATTATCCTCGTCTCCGTAAATTTTTAGTCACAAGCAATCATTATGCTAACTTTTTTCAGAACTTAATGCCACAATGCCATCCTTTGCAACGTAACACCTTTAAGGAATAACTTAAAAAATGAAAAATCAAATTTTATTTTAACAGAGATAAATAATTACTGCAGTAGCTGAAATGCATTATATTAATTCCTTAAACTGCAGCAAAGCTACTGGATGCTACTTTTACTATAGAAATGATAGGCTCAAAAATTTATTTCAGCTTGGTTCACATTTTTTCATGCTTTTGAACAAGTATCTTTCTCCATAACTTTCAGATTGTTTTAAAGTACGGTATTTGTAATAAAGTTTTTCAACAGAAAGAACAAAACAGTGCTTTGAAAAACACGTCATAAACGCTCTTAAAATTGAAAATAATCAGACTTCTAACAAAAAAAGTCGAACTGTAGGCATGCTGCAGAGTAATAACAAGAAAGCACATTTACATCGTAATTGTGCTTCTAAAATGCATTTCACATAAAATACTCAAGTCTCTTTACCAGACAGCAAATTCACACTCTGAAGTCAGAAGTGCTGTCGCTTTGGGCTGAAATGTGCAAATACTTTGAAAGCACCATGGAGCATCAGTACAAACCAATAGATTTGGGGTAGCATTAGGACCACAATGCCCATCTTACATGACGTAGGTAACAACCAAACAGCCTAAGACAGAAAAAAAAATTATTTCACACATGGGAAAACACAATTTGAGACAATTAAACTTAAATATGTATTGTCCACGCTTGTTGGAGCACTGCTGACGACACATTGACGACATAAAACTATATGTACATACAATATAATACTTATATGTTTACTACAATAATTAGTTGTAATCACTTCTTGGTCCACTAAATCACTGCCACATTAGTCACCATAATGTGTCACCTTGCTGCTTCAAAACAAGCCACAACTGTCAATTTCCACTGGATACTTTATATTTAAAAAAAATAAATCTACAGAACCAATAATTCCACAAATATACATTTCCATAGAAGCATGTTGTATTATGGGAGGAAATAATATTGCGTTTTCTAAATACCATACAAATGGAACAAATTTTTTCCATACAATTAGAGTTTAAACCTGTTATAATGATTCTCAAGAGACCCAAAAAATTATTACTTTATCAATGGGAAAAAAAACATTATAAAAGGGTATTTTTCTATCATAAAACAGTTTAAGGGACCAACAAAAAATAACATAACTGGGAAACCACTAAAACTGGAAACATAACAAGGTTCTACTATATCAGTATTGCTAGGGAAAAAAAATTATTTTAATGTAAAATCTTCGGCACATCATCATCACACTCACACACAATGAAACTCATTTAAAATGATTCAGCATAGCACAATTTCCAACATAAGAAGTATACATTTTACGGTCCTGCCATTTTTTCCATTAAATGTACGTAATTATTTTCAGTGTTAGGTAGTTTGTACAGGAATCTGATTCACGTTTGAAATGTCACAACACTTATCTACAGCACACCATTGGCAGCATGTGACTCTTCGTGTTCGGTGACTTGCTCAAGGCTGGCCTCTTCACATCAGCCACCATTGGCTTAACGTACGCTACCACAAAATATATCAAAATTATCATACTGTGTATTCAAGTTCTACATTTGAAATTTGATAGTATGCTAGATGGTAGTTTAGCTGTGCTGTTAAGCAAATAAATCGGGTTTCATGAATCTGGACATGTGCTGTATGTATCATGACATCAAATAAGCAAGAATAAAATGATAAGCATTGTCAATAACACAAAAGTTTCATATCTTAAAGTTGAGTTATATCTAAATGTACCATGAATGATTATTGTTGCTGCAATTTATCTGAAAGTATGAACCCAAGTACACTGTGATAAAATTATGCGAAAAAATTATGTAATAAGTGATAAAAAAATAATGTTCATGAGACCACAGCACAAAATAATGCAATCATAAATGCAATAAAATTTTTATTAAAACTGTGATTATGGCTTATAAGTCTACAGTGATATGTATGCCAAACTCATTGCAGCTCGCAAAGCGTTTATGTCACTTGAGTTTGACACTACATGCTCAGCAATACTTTTATTTTAAAATGTCTTTTTTTAATGACACTCTGTAAACATAAGGTAAATAACTGCACTCTGGCCATAGTTAAATTGGTACAGCACCTTGCAAAATAGCGCATTCTGACAGAGGCTCATAACACCATCTCCATCTTAGTTTCGCACTGTTCCTGTCCGCTGCTGTGCTGTGTACCTAATTCTTTGCGTCATGTAGACTGGGTACTACATGTGGGTAGGTTCTGATATTTTTCGGACCTGGATCAGAAACCACATTCAGTTCTTCAAAACTGGTTCCTGGATCTGTGTCCATCAGACCCATTGGGTCCAGCTGTCTAGTTGCATGCCAGACAGACTGTGGTGCAGCTCTAATAAAATTAAAATGTGCACTGAACATTAAATGAAACAATCAGCAAATCATCTCACCTTCCCCGTCCCTAATACAAATGTCGTAATAAATGGGTCCACATGTACGTACATAACTTCACAAGTTTTGTTACAGTTAAGAAACTTGCACAACATTAATGTGCCTATAGAAAATTTACAGAGTACACATCATAACATAAGACCATACACAATGTTATGATTGATATTTCAACTGTGAAAATACTAATAATCTATTATTATTAGTAGCAGCTCTGTTCAAGAGTGTGGAATGAGTGTTGGAAAGAGTTCACAACAGACCAGTTCCGAGCGTGGAAACGGAGTTGGAGCCCTTCGTAACAGTACCAAATCTGCCAATGAACACAGATAGCACATAGGGAATGAGTCCGGCCAGTTTGAGTCCACTCCAGTGCAGTACAGCTGCAATTGTTGTTTGTGGTTCTTGTGCATATGAATCATTATAGTTCTTATCTTTTTTAGCATAAGACTTTGCACGAAAAATAAATGCACCCAAAAAACAGTTTTCCTTACCACAAAACAAATACTGTTGCAGCAAAGAATATACTTATTGCTAAGTAGCATAGTTAGTTAGTTAGTTAGTTGTTTTATTGTTCAATGAGCATGTACATGCTATAGAACTCGTCAGTAAGTTTACAACACATACAAAGATACAAACATAAGTAAAGTTATATACATAATATATACATAGGCACATCATACAAAATACATACAACACTGTATGTTTACTATACAATAAAATAAAGCAGTACAACACTGCTA
>PNEQ01104256.1:0-38353 GCA_003012365.1 Medauroidea extradentata
TATATTGCGAGATATGGTACGGAAACATATGAAGTAAAACTAGACACAGGTGGGAGACTAAGCTGCCTCCCGGGGTGACGTCTGCCGGCTTCCTTTATGATTGTAAGGCTCAATGACCTTATATTGCGAGATATGGTACGGGAACATATGAAGTAAAACTAGACACAGGTGGGAGACTATGCTGCCTCCCGGGGTGACGTATGACGGCTTCCTTTATGATTGTAAGGCTCAATGACCTTATATATCGAGATATGGTACGGAAACATATAAAGTAAAACTAGACACAGGTGGGAGACTAAGCTGCCTCCAGGGGTGACGTCTGCCGGCTTCCTTTATGATTGTAAGGCTCAATGACCTTATATTGCGAGATATGGTACAGAAACATATGAAGTAAAACTAGACACAGGTGGGACGGGTAGTCTCTCAGCGAAGGTTCAAGGTAAGGTGGGATGCTTACTCTGGGAGACTAAGCTGCCACCGGGGGTGACATCTGCCGTCTCCCTTGTCGGACTCTCCCCACCTGGAAGTGAAGTGCAGTGTGGGAAACTAGTACTGCACAGGAGGCTGTGTTTCTGTAGCAGGTAAAACTGAAGAAGGATGGGACAGGAGGTTGCAACGATGGCGGTGTTGATCCCCGGACGGGAGAGTACAAAGGTGCTGAGGTAGAGAGCTGCGTCGGAGGGTGGGCCCTGGGTGAGGATGGGGTTGAGACAAAAGCAGGGGTGTTGGAGGAGGTGAGAAAGAAAGTGGTAATGTATCCTTTTAAATATATTTCAAATACTGTATTAAATATTTTCACAAATTATAATTAAAGTTGATGCCTATTACTGCTCATGTAGAGCTAACAATAGGCTACAAATTAATTATTAATAGTTCTCAGAGGAAGAATTGTAAAATAGACACAATCAATATCGGCTAATGCAGAGTGAATTGATAATTTTATTATTGATTAAAATAATGGACATTGAACTAAAGAATTGATTGGTAATATAAAACCTTTAATTACAGGGCAATGCAAATCCTTTTATAAAAATGTTTTTGTCTGGTATTCTTTTACAACCTTAATTTGTAAAAACATGATTTTAGATACATAAATGACATTTATAATAATTGTTGTACATCAAAATTTATTACGTGGGTCATCAAAATCATGGGTGAAGAAAAATTGTTCGTAGGATGATGTAATGTCTACTTATAGAGGCGTAGCATTTAGCTGATAGTAGCCGAGTAGATGTCCAGAGAAAGGACATGTTGACAGAAAGGTGATGGCTTCAGTGGATCAAAGTAGAATAGAATTGAATTGAATATCCGACCAAAGTGTTATAGTAATTGAATAAATGCACTTTAATACGTGGATTTGTTGAAAGAAACTTGAATATGTGCACTTGAACCCTCCACTGAAACAAATAAAAAGGAAGTAAAAAAATAATTAATGCTCGTATCGGAACAAACATAGGGTGTAAAACGCAGATGCAATAGGAAAACTTACCTCAGAGGATAGACCAGATATCTGGCATCTTGAAGTACATTGAAAAGTAGAACAAAAATTAACACTACATGACGTAAAACAGACTAATTTAAAAAAAACAAGGGAATCAAGTCCCGTAGACTTAAATCTCCCAAAACACAGGAGCAACACGAAGGTATGTCATGTTTCTTTCGAGAGACCGTAAGAAGTATGGGCAGTAATGTGCTACAGAAAGCGCAGTAACGCCAAATTAGTTTCGTACGCAGCCGCAAGATAGCGCAGGGGTATTCAAACAGCCTACCAGAATGCCAAGAAGCAGTCATGGGCAGCGTAAAGTGCAAAAGAATAGTATAAAGGTGAGGTTTTTATGGCCGCAAGGTCTTTGCCACAGTGAGAAAGTGGCTACAGGCACGTATGGTATTTCCTTTGGTTTGTATTACAAGGTGATACTGTTTCAGTGGCGAGATCATAGACAGTGAGGCGGCCTGTGGTCACTTTCCTGGACTGAGAGACGTGAAAGTAAAATGATGTACAGCAAGCAGAGAAAAGCTGTATGAAAATTAATAAACATAATAATACCCTTGAATTACTAATAAAGATTGAATTCACTTAATAAAACACTTTCATATTAAAAACAATGAAATATGTGCCAGAAAATACAAATAAAAATAGCATACAATTAATAAAATGGCTCAGCGGACCCATTGTGTGAGACCACAAGGCCAGCCGAACTATGGCATGGCTGTTGAGTGATATGCCATATCATATCCCTCTATATACAGTACAGCCCTGTCACTGTATGCCTTGTAACATTGTAGGTTTTGCATGTTTTGTGGGAGTACGAGATAAATGTATTTCTTTATTTTTTTTTTCTTTCACGTACTGTATTTGTATTTCAGATTATATACATGATGTTAATTTTAACGAGATCTGGAGCATTTGTTTAACTCCAGGAACAAATTCAATTAATTATTCATGTGGGTACTGTTTTTTTTTTTTTTTTTTGAGCGATAGTTTAGCTTTATCCAGTTATGGCTGGTTGGCCGGGTAGCAACAAGCCGAGGTCTCTGGAAGTATTGCGCAACTAGGTTTGCAAGATGCCCAATAGCGCAGAGGCGTGTTATTCATTTTGTCTCTAGAGGGTGGTGGATGTACTGAGTGGCCAACGGGAGTGCGGTAGTGAAAGTCAGGCGAGAGAGACGCTAGCAGCGACGCACTTGGTTTTGGTAGAATTGTTCCCCGACCCTCGGGAAGGATGTGCGGGATCTGATAGGGTGTAACCCCGGTCCGTGTATTTGAAAATCATGAAGAAATCAATGGAGAACACAATAAAGAAACTCGTATAGGGCAGGAGCATAAGTATGTAGAGAACTTAATTGGAGTGGCAACTTAACATGCACAGGTAACGCCTGCTGTCGTTACTTCTTTCGAACCGATTTTGGACTCTTTTGAACTCTACAAAATTGTTTTTTCCGTCCGTGTATGTGGCCATTAGGACGTCTGGGCGTGGTTTTAAACTCCCAGTATTCTTCCTTTGTGCAGTAAGATGTGGGAACTTTATGATCCTAGTTTGGACTTCATCGATGCTAAATTTATTCTCTTTAGTTTAATTCAAGATGTTTTTTTAAGTCTATTCTATAAATTGCAAGTTCCTGAGTGCCCTAGCAATTGATTTGTGTACTGCAATGCTGTGAAGGAATTGTGAAACTTTGTTCGAAACATTCTAAAATTAAATCAAGAATACAAGTCAAACTATTTTAATTTTTTCATAGTGATGCCTAGTTTTGGTTAAAACAGTAGCCTTGTTGTATAACATCCAAATTCACCTTACCTAAATTTTCACTGCAAAACCTAAGTTTATCACAAGAAAATTGGTAAAAGTACATGTACGAGTTTGGCCTGCGACAAAGAGCAGCACGAGTGCAGCAGAAATATGAATACGAGATTCGACAGTGAAAGCAAGTCCGGTGTGCGACAACTGTCGGCCCAAGTGGGGCACAGGTACAATGTCGTAGTCTGGCCTGCGACAACTAGCTGTCCAAAGTAGGGGCTCGAGTACAAAGTTTGACGGGATTTACTGAGGCCGGCCTGCTAAAACTGTCGGCCGAAGTGGGGCACAGGTACAATGTCGTAGACTGGCCTGCAACAACCTAACCTCCAGTGCCTTCTGAACACGTTTAGCAAACTACTGCCTACCCTTCAGCTTCCTTCCTGATCGTTCAGGCATAGCCGGACTATAGCTCAGATATAAAATAAAAGGGCAATATTGTTGAGATGGCGGTAGCCAGTATCACCTAGGATCGCAGGTATAGCGTAAGAAGAAGTGGTTCGGTCGAACTATTGTTGGCGCTAGGTAGGTGGACTTGTAGAGGAGCGCTGGAAGTGCGCCTCAGCACTTCCTTAAATCCGTTTTTTTCTTTCAACTCTCCCAGGCGAAAGGCAAAACCCATCACTGCTCGGGAAGTGCACACTGGATGAGCCTCCAGAGAGTGTTAAAGAAAGCCACAGAGGTGTGTACCTTACGCTTCGTCCTAGACGTTAGAATTCTTAAGGCTGGCCGAAAACCAAATCTCCCAGGGCAATCAAGAGGATGCTGGGTCACTAGAGCCTTGAACGGAAAACGGGATAGCAAACAATGGTGATGAAAGATTAGAGAGAGTGAATGAGTATGGTAAGAATTGAGTGTAGATTATTGGCGTAAGCCAACAATAAGAAAACCGCCTGTGCCTAAAAAGCCTATGCAATATGGCGGCGATTTAGAGATTTGCTTTTCATAATTGCTCATTTGTAGCCATCAGTAGTCATTAAGTCACAGATTTTATATAGAGGGTCTTTGAGCTTCTGATTAGACAGAGTGTTTGAGCGTGTAGTTAGCGTGACTGGTTCGTAAACGAGAGGTTGGTATTTGAACTCGGTCAGCTGTATTATAGAGTATTTTTTCTCAAAGCATTTTCTCGCACATGAATTCTACAAGTAGATTGCGGACACCACACATATACTACACCAATTTGCCTGATGACGAAAAGTACCATAACAGTGTATCAAATATTACTGTGCCGTTTAAATTGTATTGCAGTATAACAGTATGCAGAAGATTATATACACACTACATGATATGTTGAACAACGGACTTAAAAGATAACTGCTTTATATATATATATATATATATATATATATATATATATATATATATATATACACATACATACATACGACACCTCCGTAACCTAGAAAGGTTCTACAGCGAGAGAACATCTTTGTGCCAACTACCCTCTAGCTGCAGGTAGGCACGGTACAGATAAGCTAATGACTGTTTGTCACTCGACTGGTTTGGGAGGGGGAGGAAGTGAGCATTCTTCAAGTATGCATCATCAAGGAGGAAAGTACGCCACACAAGCCACACACGCCAGATTAATGAGCATGTACAAAGCATAAAAATATGTTTGAGGAAAGGGTGGATAATCATATATTTTCACTCGGAAGCCAGTCACAGATGATAATATGTATGTATAAAATAAATGTCCAAGTCCTTAATAGCAACAGAGCATCTCAAATGTGTGCAACATTCCTCGTAAGTAGGCTGCCTAGCTGAACATATCTTGCGCATTTGAGGAAGTGTGGGCTGGAAGGACAAGACAACACGCACATCACACCTCATCCTAGCCTCTAAACGCAAATCACTCAACTGGCATACAGTCTACTAACCAATAGCTCGCCTCTGTGATGTATTAAGTTGTGACGCTCTAAAAGTACGCTATGTTAAGCTGGTCTTGAAGTCTATAAATTTCTGGACGCTGCTGTCAATTTTGAAGAAGGACCAAGAACTGACTTAAAACCTTCTAAAATCCCTATTCTTGTAACCAAAGAGATAAAAACAAATGAATATATTGTGCTGAGCACTTAAAGCAAAGTTATACTTTCAAAAGAATGCCTTAGCAACCAAATAAACAAACATTAAAAATTACTCTTAGCATAAATAAACATATGGAAGGGTATCCTAACCTTGCACAACAAATAAAATCTAACTGATATCAGGGGCGTTCCAACTAAATACAATACCACATAATTTTTTTATAAAATATAATTTTAAGGTTAATTAAAATATTTGCAAATTTAGACAAACAATTCTGAACTATTTAAAAAAACCATTAATCTGTAATATGTTTATATCACAACGCTATTGTTTTATGTCACCCAACATTAAAGAAAAAGGAACTGTTTTTATTTGTATGTAAGGTAATTCTGTCAGATTAAAGCGATCGTTATATTTGTATTAAACTCAATAAATTTTTGCTAAAAAGACTTAAGGATGCCGAAATATTTTGCAGGTCGGCGTTTTGTAGATATTGAAAATATGTCAGTAATATTATTCTAATAAAGGAAGTGAATTACTCATCCATATTAATCTAACCCCTATAAAAAAAAACTTTTTTTTTCCCAACCATACAGTTGAAAATTCTGCGAGAGAAATTTCCCCTACTAACGGAAGGAGACGCTGTTGCAACCCATTCAGATTGCATTGTCATCCACTACAATGATCCGGGTTTAAGGCAATGATCCACCATTTATTCTCTTTTACAATAATTAATGTTTAAATACTAAATGAGAGCAAAGAACGCAAAATTGTTGCACAGTTATGTTAAATAAAAATAACAATTAGGTGAACCATTAGGGAGAGTCAATGAGCCCCTGCCAGCCTCACACAAATTTTTATAGCGCAACTCATGGCAATATACAGCCGAATTGATCAGAGTAGTATGGAACTAACAAGTGTCCATTTCAGAGCATAAAGTGGTGAACAGATATGGATGTGAGGAAGGTGAAATGCAAGGGTAAGGGAAACGAGAGATCTTTGAGAGAAACCAGAATGACAACGGCAGGGGACGAGGGAGAATACGACCATCCCCCTCCCAGATAAACTGATCATTGAAGGGGAAAAGGTATTTGTTATGAAGTTTCACGATCTCCCAACTTCACGGAATGAGTTTTAAAAATAAACCTTGTAAGTTGTATCTAGGTATTTGTAAAAGTGTTTTTTAAGCAAAAAGTGTATAGATATCTTACGAGATTTATGCACTTCCTCAGATAACCTTCCACTTGGTAGATTATTAGTTATACGTGGAAGAACAAAAGCATCAAGGGCGAATTGCATGATAGATGCCTCACAAGGAGTGAGAACAACAGAGGTGTATGATTTGGCAATGTTGACTCGAGAGTTTAACAAGCGATGGACTGGAAGATGGGTCCGCCGACAAGTCAAGCCAAGCTTGTGCTTGCAGTGCTCAGAAATAAAGCTCCCTTGGCTTGCTGTGTCCAACAATGTTCAAGCAACATGAGGTTTCCCAGAGATGTCAAGCAGATGCACCAACGCTGTGGACAACGATACTGTGGGAGCAGGAAAACTAATATCAGATGTGACCGCAGACAGCACAGTAGAAGACTGTGGCTCAACACTAGTATCCAATAAAGGGTGTGATTTTACTGCTTTGTCTTTCTAAACACCATTCTGTTCAAAGTGTAGCAGCAACGTGTGATGCCGTGCACCGCACTGACGACATGACGACGAAGACTTACATGTAGTTGAGAGCACGACAATGCTTCTCAAGAGTGTTCAGAAAATCCTTCAACGTAGGCAATTCAGTACCCAGTGACATTTCCCATCGTGTCGGCAAAGTAATGTCTAAGCGTTTGCACACGATGGGTAACAATATAAAATCGCACTGGTCTACTGGTATCTCAAACATCCTTAAGACTGACAAATTTTCACTGAGAATACACAACAGTTGGCGCAATGATGGTGCTGAATCAACTGAAGCAGATGGTGCCTGCAGCAAAGCATCAACATGAATGCTGACAAGAAGTCACTTGTTTTCGTAACGATCAACAAGTAATTTCCACGCAATTTCAAAGTTGGTTGCTGACATAGGCAAAGCCTGATTCATGCCTCGAGGTCCGCCATGAAGAGCAGTTTTAAATAGGCCAATTGTTCAACTGGTGAAAGCTCATTATTATTGATTACAAGTGTGGCAAATAGGTTTGAAAAACTTGGCCATTGGTTAGCTCCCCACCCCCTAAATTCGGGAAGACATATTTTTGGTAATACTACACGAGAGCTAGGCAATTAAAGACGTACACTACCATCTACACTTTCATTACCAGAAACGTCTTCTAATATCGCATGAACAGTAGTCATAACAAAGAAATACCTTTCTTCAAAATACGCCATGCGGGTTGCATGCACGGCCCTTTGTTCTTCGGTAATTGACTCATCTGCAGCGAGTACTACAGTAACATAGTCTGCATCAAAACTTTCACGAACCTTAACGAGATCGCGACTCGAAGCGACAAACAGACTGCGTTTAGAATGATCATTTCCAACGACCTGCGCTAACTCATAAGCGCTTCAGTCGGCCCTCAACAAAGTTAAAACGCAACAATGCTGCTCGTACTTCCGCAATATCAGAACCACAAAAAGGAAAGTCCGACGAAACCAAACAAACAAAAAAGCCAACAACAAAAAATTTTCATCTGTGGACAACTGTACAAGTGCAAGAAGTCATAGCCATGTAAGCCGACAACAAAATATACATCGACACAAAATCACGAAACAAAATTGCACAACAAAGTAAAAAAAATACTCTAACCTGACGAGTACAGCAAGTCGGAACAGTATCACAATAAAACCAACGAAGACGTTAAAGGCTAACCACAGCAAGCAAATTCGTTGAGCGGGAACCAATCCACCAGTGAAGATAAGCATCCAAACAAACATGCATCAAAACTACAGGACGACGATGCCGACAAAAACGAAACAAAATACTTACTTGGTCTGTCCGCTGAAAAACCGATGAAAGTTAAACTTCAGAAAACTACACACCAAATGATTCTATAGTATTTACAAGAATAACTGTTGCGTGCACCAAGCTCACTGTTCACGACACAACTAGTAACCAGAATACCTCGATACGTTACGAACATCGACAAAGCCGGCACAAAGTCCCGCCCAGAGGACCAAAACACGTTAAACAATGTCATAAATGCAAGCGAAATTTAGTGAAACAAACACAATTGCACTTGATATATAAAATGCACCAGTACGTACGACATCTTACCTACACAACGCCATCTTGATGACTGCAGATGCAGGCTAGCCAACCTGCGATAGATAAGTTTCTCTGTCCAAAGCAGGGATACCGAATTCAAAGAAATTAATTGTTGAAATGAGTCCACAATAACAAAAAAATTACTATTTACAAAAATATGTACACAACAAGCTGTGTGGTCCTCGTAATGAATGTATGCGAGCACTAAGATTGTGTGTTGGTGTACCTCTGTTTAGATGGCAATAAACAACATTTTAAGTGTGTATGTAAGCACTACACACATCCTACACACACCCAACATATACACACACACAACACACACACTTTAATTGGAACTGGTTACATTTAGAAATGTGGGAACATGAATTGGAACACATTACTTTTTTCCTCAGACACCCTACCCACCTTCTTCTCTACCTCTAAATGTTATCAAGGATACAAAGTAAACTAAAATGATCAGGATCACAGACATACAATAAGTGTATGCCCAATTAAAGTGATGTCTGTCTAATACTCAAAATTCTCTCACCAGTGCTAGTGTGACCCTTGATAACGAAAACGGCCGTCGACTTGTCTGGCACGAAAGCACTTATTGTGGTGTCATTGCTGCCAGTGACGACTAACCCTGCCGGGTACTGGGCGCTAGCTGGCAGGGCACACACCGACGACACATAGTTTGTGTGCCCTGTGAATGTCTGTGCCTCACTGAAGCCTCCAGTTCCTCTGTAAGCCAACAACAAACACTGCATAGCAATGTTACAAAATATTGTAACTTTTGTGAACATGTTTGATGTGTAATACTGCTACTAGTTGAACAACACAAATTTACAGATGATATTTACAGTAATTGGAATTTCATATTTAACTTTTAAGTAAATATGTTTAAAATAGAGTAATGGCTCTGTTTATTAACAACACAACTAAGATGTGTAATAAATCATACTATAAGTTGTCATGTGACACGAAATTAGTTGAATAAATGTCGTTGAGGAATTATGAGCACGATTATCAGTTGCGTAACTGAATTGATCATTTATAAATAGATTCTTCTCCAAAAAGATGGTTTAAATAAAAACACAAAAAAAAAACTACTTTGGGAAGACCCATTATGCAAACCCACATGTTTGGTACATTTCTGCAATACTACAGGACATCCGAAAAGTCTTTACCTGATTACAAAAAGTAATAACTTTGGCTAGAAGGAAGATAAGAATATGAAACTGATGTCAAATGTAGGTCATAATTCAAGGTGATTTTTTTATATATAGATTCACAGTATGTAGGTAGTGGATGAGGTGTGGGCCTGGGAAGCCAGACATGTTCACCAACCGGGTACACGCCATTTACCAGAAAACCATTTTATTTAAAGCATCGGTCATATGAATTTCGGTAAAACGACTTGAGGCAAAAAGACTTATGGGGTTGCTGTGACTCTGTGCATTGTTTAGTACGGTAATTACATTTTCGACATAACGACTTTCGGAAAAACGACTTTAGAAGAAACAAGATTTGTTTCTGACAGCTAAAAATTTGTATCCTGGTGTCGTGTATGCACTAAACCGCTGTCTTTAGTTTAGATTTTACTCATAGGTGGCATGGTGAACACCTTTCTTGAAATACTAGAGTTGTTAGTGATGTGATGGCCCCCCAAGTTCTATAAAATGCCAACAGGTAGCATTGTATGTACATCTGCCGTTTATTCAGAGAAAAAATTATTTCGCCTCTTCTGCCCAGGAGCACACAATTCCTTTAATTTAAGGTAAATTGAAAGGTAAAACAGTGTGATATATTTTTATAGTTGTAGACTAAAAATAGATTTGATGATGGTGTTACAAACTCCAAAACTTAGTGCCGGACACTGGGAAGTTAATGACAAAAGTATCATTCACCTTGCCCATTGAGATCGGTGTGACGGTCCACAAATGTTTTGGATATTTTCTCGGACTCAAAAAGCCATACCTCCCCTGGAAATCAATGAAGATAATGGTGGTAAATTGACCAGAAACTTGACATACGCAAATAACTGAGATTATTTATTCCAAACTAAATCAACAAACGCTAGTAGGTAAAGAAAAAAGTGGACAAAAACTATGGTCTTCAAATATAATTAATGACATACTTTGTTATTAGACAAAATACAATTTTTTTAATGAGATAATACCAATGTCTTTGAATGTTTCTTGCAATGGGACAGAATAACGTTCTGTATTGTTGTGGACACACGTCATTTCAATATTATGTTATCCCCCAGAAATATGTATTTCTGCGATGACATAATATTGAAAAGACATATGTCCACAATAGTACAGTATGAGAAAGTACCATTTAATATCAGACTTTCTGAAAGATATTCACTTATTATGATGTTATAGCTACTTTACATGTTTGTATGAAATACTCTTCAAATTACATAATTAAAAATACAATTGCACAAACAATTATAAAGAAATGTGTGTACATTTCTTAAACTTTTAACAAATATTAATATTCTCTGTATTTTTAATATTAATTACCATACAATTGACGCAAGCTGCACAGCATCGTTTTCTGGTTCCCAGCCTCCGCCTTGCCTTAAGCCAGTTCCCTTCGCCTTCTCCCACAGCTTGTCCCAACTCTCCCTGCTATCCTGCACATGTTCCGTGCATTCCGCACTAGGCAGCACCCTTAATATTTCCCGTGAGTCCATCCTCCGCTAGTCATTTCACGACCTTGTCCGTGGCAGTTAGGATGGCATTGTTGGATAAACGGCACGCCACCTGAATACACGTTACCCGCAACACACGCAGCTGAGCTTAGAAGGGAGGGTTACCACCCGTACAAGCAACCCCTGCCGCCAGCCGCCTCAGGCTCGCATCGAACCAGCGCACACCTGCCTCCATGACGGCCCGCAATACCGAGCTCACTCATCATTTCCACGCCCATCAGTGCGTGTATAAAACTTTTGCCGAGACAGTCCAGTGTTGTTCCTGGGTCGTCGAGACCAACACTCCTGCCCTCAAGTCGAGTGGTTCTTAAGAGTGTTCCTGCGCCGGCGAGACCGACACTCCTCCCTTCAAGAAGTGTTCCTGCCGACAAGCACCAGCCAGTCTAGCTCCTCACTACGCCGGCCGAGACTTCCCAGCTTATTTCAGCTAGTTGATATTACAACTTCCTCTCGTCGGGAAGAAGAGGGTTCCAGCGTCCGCTGCCCTTCGACGGGTCGTGTCTGCGAGAAGTTGCCCGTCGCATGAGAGAACAAGCCAGCAAAGACAAGCCTACGTCCACAGCATTGGTCTCCTCGGGCTCTAGTGCTTTTATTGCTGCTTTCCGCCGCCTCCCGGCATAACGACTAGGCACAGGGTGGTTTTTATTGTTCTTTCGAGCAATTAAAACACAGTTAAACGGACCTTCCCTTTTGTCTGCTTTAGCTTATCGCTCCCTGTTCCTTTCTATTACCCACTCCCAATTCTTTTCTCCTCGAGTATTCTGCAGTTTGGGTCTGTAAAGTAAGTATACTCGGAGACCGGAAGCTACCTCTTGTTCTGGGATATCTACCCCGTCCACGGCTTCTCGTCAGCAGCGGGACAGCACTACACTGGGCAGGTCTCTCAGAAAGGAGGTTCGCCTCACCGGCATCCGCCATTCACGCCTAACCAGAAGCCAGAAACCGTGGTTTGCCTTGGGGAGCCCGAGTTCCGTGCGGGAAACAGCGGCTGGGACAGCTGCCGTGCTTTGCATTGGACTCAATAGTTCCTCAACGTGAGACACGTTATCTGGATACATGAGTCTTATTTTGCTTAACCTATTGGCCTTTTGGAGCCTTTAGTTTTTGGATGCAGATACTTTGGACACCAGCTCTCTTTTCAAGTAACATCTTTCACTTTATTCCAAAGGTAATCTTATCCAAGGTATGCCCAAACGTAGGGCAGGCAAAAGACAGGCCGCTTGTGCCAAGCTAGCGGAGTCAGCAAAGGAGGTACTGGCCACACCAAACCCATACACAGGGATCTACTCGACACAGAAGGACGTGGCAGCAACAGAGCGTCGAGGAGAGACGGTAGAGGGTGTCATCCTGATAATCAGGTCTCTGGAGGTGCCACCGCTCCTCGAACCCCTTCCTTACACCCATCCCAAATCAGTCCCGTCACCCTCACCCCCGCTACTTCTTCTCACATCAAAGCCCTCACCTTCCCTTCCGGGAATCCTTCTCGCCAAAGAGTCCCAATTCCTGCAGTTCCTACACCACCTTGTCCTACGAGGACCAGAACCAAGCCTACGCTGTGACCTCCAGCACCGAGACCTCCAGTGTGTGGCTTCATTCCTGCAGCTCGCCTGGGCCAACAGCAACAATAGGGAAAAGGGTTATCAGCTACCTCTTCCGATACCCCGGGTTAGTCCACGTCCTAGTCTCCTGCTAACCCAGAAGTAGACCATCGTTGGGTGGGAAGGTCTTGTCGACTTTCGCCAAACCTTTCTACTTCCCAACCCCCAACACGTGGGGAGTCATATAATTTTGGGCGCCACAACGTGCGGCGAAGTACCGCAAGACGAAGTACTGAACGACGTCGTCAGATAATCTGAGGCCATCCACTACTGGTGCACAGTACTGGAAGACGTCTTCAAGACTACGGCGGTACCATGAACTAGAAAGGACCCCTGAGATTTACTTCACTTCGGAGAGTGAGAAAACACTCCGTGGTGCCCAAGAAACCACCAAAAATGGTCATAATAACCACTTGCGAAGCACCAGAGTGCCCCAGCACTGGGCAACGAAGCATTGAGTGTACTCACTGCAGTGGATTATACCACTACACATGCATCGGATGGGAAGAAGCCAACAGAGAACTAGGAGGCCTCGAATACCGTTGTCAACAATCCTGAGAAAGACAAAAGAGATGTGATCAATAGGGATGTCCAGGTCAAGGACGCATTCGTACTGCCTGTAACGAGACCTTGACGGACTCTACTTCCGCTGTCCAGTATGCAGAATCAACCAGCGAACAGAACGCCCAGCTGACCACGTAAGCCAGGAGCCTAGCAACAAGGAAACAACGGACCTGGTGGAATACGCTGGCAAGCCTCACGAAAACCCTCGCCAATTCCTCGAAACCTGTGAGGCCGAATTCCGTAGAACCAGAACGCCGCCCACAACTTGGGTCACTAAAGCCGGAGAGCAGCTGAGGGGCGAAGCCCTGAGTTGGTGGAAGAAATATGGGGAATTCGTAGCCCCATGGGAGCAGTTTACGACAAGGCTGCAAGCTCACTTCTCTGGGAGAAACGTACTAGGTCGTCTCACAGAAGAACTGTACACACAGTACCAAAAACCAGGGGAAGAAGCAGAGATCTTCATATGTCGCAAAGTCCTACTGCTACAACACTTACAGCCTGAAATGGATGAACACAGCACCGTGGAGACGATTGTTCTTCGGCTGCAGCCGAGATCAAACACCACTTGCGTCACCCAGCAACCAAAACAATAGAAGAGTTGGTTCAATTAGCCAAAATAAGGGAACAGGATATAGCAGAAGCAAGATAACACAAAGTTACTTCCTCGCAGGCCAAGGAGAAAGGAACGGGCCACAAGCCAAGCCCACCCCCACTTCCAAAGCCTCAGCTACCCAAGTGTTGGCACTCCCCAGGCCATCATTTTCATAATGATTGCCCTGTTCTTGCAGCAAAGAAGAAAGACACTACTGCATCACCGCAGAAGCCCCTCCAGAGAACTCCAACTACTTCGACGGGAAACGAGGAGACCGGGAAAAAAAGCCCCTCCCACGGTTCCACTTAAGGGGTACACCAAGTTGCTACACTGTCTACAACAGAGACAATACAACCCCCACCTCGCATTATGGTAAATACAGAGTGCCAGGACAGGATGGCATTGTTGGACACAGCAGCAACAGCCAACTTCATGCGCAAGTCCTGTACCAATGCACCAATCAAACCTAACCAAAAACCAGTCCACATGGCAAAAGAAGGGACAGAACTCCAGACCAGTGGAACTGTCACCTTAACCGTGAGCATCGGAGACCAAGATATGATCGCTGACTTCATAGTAGCTGATTGCCTACGGGAGGAAGTTATCTTGGGACATCCCTGGCTCCAGCACCAGTCTGCCATAATCGACTGTGGGCAAAAACGAGTCTACTGGGGGACCAATTGCAGACAGTCAAGTCGTCTGGCGATACCCTAGAGCCGTCCCACCGAGTCAGCCAGTCAGCAGTAAAGATGTCAACCACCAACTAAATGATCCACAAGCTCAAGAACTGGCTGATCTGCTGAACCAAAAGAACCAGGTATTCCAATATCTGGGTACCTTAGGCCAAACCTCCACCATGGAGCACGAAATCACGCTCACCCCGCAGCAAGTGATTTACAGCACACCTGGTACACAGACTCCTGCAAAACAGAAGGTGATAGAAAACCATATTGCAGAAATGAAGCAACTGGGTATCGTCCAGCCCTCTAAATCTGCATATAACTCAAAAGTAGTGATTGTCCCCAAGAAAGATGGAACCCTGAGGTTCTGCGTCAACTACTATGATCTGAACCAAAACACACAGACCATAGCACCACCAGACATTAACTTGGGACATACTTTCAGGGCTTTAGGCCAAGCCCGCATCTTCAGCAAACTGGATCTTAGAAGTGGATACTGGCCGATTCCAGTAAAACCCGACTCCAGAAAATACACAGCTTTCACTGCCCCAGATGGAGAAAAATGGGAATTCACCGTCATGCCTTTTGGCCTCAAAAACGCTCCAGCTACTTTCCAGAGAATGATGTCTGCAGTAGTCTTAACAGGGTACATTGGCAAATTCTGTCATGCCTACCTGGATGATATCATATTCTTAAACACATGGGAAGAGCACCTATACCACCTGCAGCTGGTTCTCGAACGCTTCCAACTACACCAACTTACATGCAGGCTGGACAAATGCCACTTTGGTGAAACCGAAGTCGATTTCTTAGGGCACCGCATAACTCCTACAGGCAACTTCGCCCGAGAGGAAAAAGTCCATGAAATCCAAGAAGCAGCCATACCGAAGAATAAGAAGCAGTTAAGGAGGTTATTGGGATTGTGTAATTGGCTCAGAGATTACATATCCGATGCCGCCAGCCTCCTTAAACCATTGAACGACCTCCTACAGGGGAATAAAGATTGGAAGTGGACTACGGAAGCCGACCGCGCCTTCCCAGCCGTAAAAGCTGCCTTCCAGTCACCACCAGCACTGCATCGCCCAACACCGGGAGAGCCGCTAATCCTACAAACAGATGCCAGCAATAAAGGCCTCGGAACTGTACTATACCAACAGGGCGAGAACGGAACCAAGAAAGTGATCGCCAATGCAAGTACCCAACTAACTGGTCCAGAAATACGCTACCATAGCAATGAGCAAGAATGCCTGGCCATCATATCAGGGATAACGAAATTCCGCTACTACTTTCATTCTTCGCACAGACAACAGGGCCCTCGCATGGCTGCACAAAGCTAGCGCCTCCAAGTCAAAGCTAGGAAGATGGGCTTACTGTAGAACACTGCCCAGGTAGCACCAACGACCTGCCTGATGCTTTATCCAGGGCGCTGAACTGCCAACCTAATGACCCGCCACGAGAAGACGGGGACCAGGCGATACCACCACATCTGGTGCCCAACCCTGCGCTTCAAGACGAGGTCATAATTCAAACTCTGACAGCTGCTGTAGACAGAGAAAATTTCGCCAAAGCACAACAGCAAGATTCAGACATCCCTAAGCTGTTGCAAGCTGCACCGCAGCACTACAAAGAGGAAGAAGGATATGTATGGGTCAGGGACGATGCCCATACGTCAACCTGGAAACTCTGGGTGCCACCTGTAATAAGGGCAGATTTGTGTCACCATTACCACGATCATCCACATGCTGGCCGCCCTGGAGCAACCAAGACATTAAGGGCTGTATGAGAGAGGTTCACATGGAGAGAAATTAGGCGAGATGTGCAAGACTACATCTCCCAGTGCCTGAAATGTGCTACGACCAAGTCCCATGGCTCCACAAGAACAGTACCGAAACCTCATAGGCCGACAGCGCCACGGAGCACCATAACCGTTGATCTGATGGGACCATACCCAACATCCCATAGACGCAAACGCTATCTTCTCATCGTCACTGACCTCTTCTCTAGATGGGTCGGGGCCTACACGCTGCCAAATGCTGAGGCCAAAACCATTATCCGAAAGATAGATGAAGAGTTCTTCCCCAGATGGGGTTTTCCAAAGGCTGTGCTCACAGACAACGGAGTCCAGTTCCAAGGAGGAGAATGGAATACAGCCATGAAGCGATGGGGAACTGAAGCCTGGACAACACCCGGATACCACCCCCAAAGCAAGACTGAGAGGAGAAATCAAGAGATCAAGAAGGGTTTGAGACTACGTATGGACCAGGACCACCAAAACTGGGACCAATACATCCCTGAGATACTCTTTAATCTTCGACGTCGCCATAAGGAAGCCATAGGAGCCTCACCAAGCGAGCTCTTATTTGGCCACTGCATCCAACGGCCTAAGGACTGGGAATGGGAAGAAGATCCCACTGACATCCCAACAGCCGAGCACCTACGCAGAAATGCAGTCCGCAGGATAGAAAAGGCTGTGCACTCTCAGCAACAGTACCTCCAGCGAAAATTACCACAAAACACAGGGAAGCCTGCCCCAAGAATACCTGACAGTGGGTACGTGTATACCAAAAGCCATGCACTCAGCAATAAGGCAGCACACTTCCATGCAGGATTCTATCCAAAATGGGAAGGTCCTAACAAGATAGTGGAAACCCGAGGAAACACCTACTGGCTTCAAGATAACTGGGGCAACATAACCAAGACAAGTACGGCCGACACAAAGCCCGCACCTCCGCCATCCAGTTCTTCAAGAAACGAGGCCGTAGAACTTCCAGATTCATTCCACGAAACAGAAGGAATAGCAGTCGAGCCTCATACATGTCACACATTGACAGAGAATTGAGCCTGCAACCTTCGAACTCCAAGTAAGCACAATTACCAGACGGTAGAGGACAGGCCACCTTCCACACCCCCATGCGTCGAGCCACGGGAACTTCAGGCAGCCGCCCCTTCCCTCACAGGGACACCATCAGTCTGCCTGTGGCCGGTCACCATGGCAACCTCAGATAAGGCAGCGCCCACCTCAACGAGTCATTTAGTCTACAAGGAGAGTGCACCGGTCGCAGTGCTCTCCCCTCCCCCGTCCGCCTCTAAGTACCTCCTGCCGCAGCGCAGGGCACAGCCGTGGAGGGATTGTAGAGGAGACCCATCTTCACAGCAGGGCTGCTACAGCGAGACCTCGAGACGCAGCCACAGCACGTGAGACAACATCCGCAAAAAGACTCTGTGTGTAGAGGTTTTCCTGCCAACCTCTACACCTGCTCAGAGAAACTCCCTCCTGGAGTTACCCCTCCTTAAGTGTTACGCCAAGTCAAACCCGAAGACAGTGAAGTGGGTAGCTTAGCCTTGAGTTGAGTTTGCATTGTGTTAAGGTTAGTTTAGTAAGTGTACAAAGTCCCCAAAAGTGTAAAAGCAGAGCATTTCTTTAACCGCATGCTTACATGCCACAGCAATTCAGTGCTACATTAGCTGCAAGAAATAAGGTCAGTGTACAGTACCGAGTAATTGAGAATTTTTGTATCAAGGATTACATGTGTTATTCAAATCTCTAAGCCCCAATACGCTCAAATGAGTTGAGGAGCATCCCCGTGGATTTGAAACCAACACCTCCCCTAAGAAGGCTCTATACGCTCCCCAGCGAGATGAAACCTTCATGGCCTTTGAAGCAGAATACCTCTAGGTTTGTATTCTTGATGTTAGCAGACTCCTCAGTAAACTCAGTATCTTTTTATTGTATTAAGGAATATTTTTGCTTACTCAAATGTGAACTTACATTCTTCGTATCGTGCCATAATACCATCCCACGAATTGAGTTTACATGCTAAAAGCAAATGAATACATAAAAGACATTTGCACTGAACGAGAGAGAGAAACTAAGAAATGAAACTCAAAGCTAGTTGTGTTATGTTTTAAGTCAAGCCTGTACATAACTTTATAAACTCCTGTATATTTATAAATTGTGCCTGTTTACCAAAGAACTAATTGTGTTGTTACAGAGTTACCATTCTTTTAAGTGTACCACCCGACGTTGTGTGCCAAGTCAAGTTGAGCTAACGGAAATATGTACAAAAGCACTAGATCTCGCAAAGTAGTTTTTTACGAACACTCCCTCCCCCAAGGACTAGCTAGTTTGTTTAGGAGACTGTTCAATACGTCACTTCGGTACATCACACATGCACTAGGCTAAGGACTTCACCGAAACACTGGCTGGGCGAGAGGAAGATCTCCATAACCTCTAAGAAGCAGAAGGAAGGATGCAAGCAGAAGGTCACTGAAGGCAACCCGTCGGCCGTTGAGGAACTATGAGTCCAATGCAAAGCAAGGCAGCTGTTCCAGCCGCTGTTTCCCGCACGGAACTCGGGCTCCCCAAGGCAAACTACGATTTCTGGCTTCTGGTTAGGCGTAAATGGCGGATGCCGGTGAGGCGAACCTCCTTTCTGAGAGACCTGCCCAGTGTAGTGCTGTCCCGCTGCTTACGAGACGCCGCGGACGGGGTAGATAGACAGTCTCCCAGAACGAGAGATAGCTTCCAGTCTCCGAGTATACTTACTTTACAGACCCAAACTGCAGAATACTCGAGGAGAAAAGAATTGGGAGTGGGTAATAGAAAGGAACAGGGAGCGATAAACTAAAGCAGACAAAAGGGAAGGTCCGTTTAACTGTGTTTTTATTGCTCGAAAGAACAATAAAAACCACCCTGTGCCTAGTCGTTATGCCGGGAGGCGGCGGAAAGCAGCAATAAAAGCACTAGAGCCCGAGGAGACCAATGCTGTGGACGTAGGCTTGTCTTTGCTGGCTTGTTCTCTCATGCGACGGGCGACTTCTAGTGGACACGATCCGTCGAAGGGCAGCGGACGCTGGAACCCTCTTCTTCCCGACGAGAGGAAGTTGTAAAAACAACTAGCAGAAATAAGCTGTGAAGTCTAAGCCGGCGCAGCGAGGCGCTAGACTTGCTGGTGCTTGTCGGCAGGAACACTGCTTGAGAACCACTCGGCTTGAGCGCAGGAACACTGCTTGAAGGCAGGAGTGTCAGATTCGCCGACGCAGGAACACTCTTAAGAACCACTCGGCTTGAGGGCAGGAGTGTTGGTCTCGACGACCCAGGAACACTGTCTGTCTCTGCAAAAGTTGCGTCTTTTATACTCGCACTGATAGGCGTGGAAATGATGAGTGAGCTCTTGATTGGCCAGCCGTCATGGAAGCAGGAGTGCGCAGGTTCGATGCACGCCTGAGGCGGCTGGCGGCAGGGGTTGCTTGTAGGGGTGGTAACCCTCCCTTCTGAGCTCAGCTGCGTGTGCTGCAGGTAACGTGTATCCAGGCACCGTGCCACTTATCCAACAATACCATCCTATCTGCCTCGCAAAAGGTCGTGAAAGGACTAGCTGAGGATGGACACACAGGAAATATTAAGGGTGCTGCCTAGTGCGAAATGCACGGAACATGTGCAGGATAGCAGGGAGAGATGGGACAAGCTGTGGGAGAAGGCGAAGGGAACTGGCTTAAGGCAAGGCGGAGGCTGGGAACCAGAAAACGATACTGCACAGCATGCGTCAAGGTTAATATTACGTTCCATAAACTATTTAAACCAATCGCGGCCCACTAGTTGCTTTTCATTGTTGAATTTGTGGGAAATACTGCAACTTATGGCAAGGTCATAAGCGAGTTTCTGGACGGTTTTCCTATTCGGAGCGAAACCTGCAGCTTGCAATTTTTGAATACGAGAGACTAATTTTGTCTCAGCTTCGTACCTTAGAAATGATGAAGGTCCTAAATGTCATTTTTAAAATTTCCAGAAATTATTTGTCTACGTAAAGTTTGTTATGGAATTTTAAAACGTCTTCCTGCTTTCCTAATTTTCATTTTCACTTTCTCCTCTATTACAGCAAGCATAGCATTTTTCAGATCCTCTTGTGACCATGATGCTCGATTAGTTTTCAGTGTGTAAACACGTGGCATTTTCTCTGAAATAAAAACAATTAGGACTAGTTTATAATTTGAAATAAATTAAACATATATAATCAGAAAACAAGTAAATGGCAGTTAAGATTCTGTACTCAATAGTTTGGTTAACATTATAAATAGTTCTAAAAGAGGCTACCTATAACAATCACACTTTCTCGATATAGACTTTATTAACAGCCTACATAAACGGAAATATATACTTTTCTCTTAAAGTTTCCTTTAAATTACTGAGATTAGAAATGTCTAGATGATTAACCCCTTCTTCTAAAAGTGTTACATTGGTCCACTTTGTGCGTCACATTTAATAATGAAGCACGGCATCTTACCCCTCCGCTGGAAGATGCGGCATCTCTCCTTAAACCATGGGAGAGATGCCGCACCAAGTTTTACAGAGAAACAACGTGACGTACTACTTCTAAATACAACAACCAAGAGGACTATTTACATGTTCGTGCAAAACAGCAAGACTTGCTCAAACTGTGAAGATTATTGACACAGCAGGATGTAGAAAACTTACCTGAAAATTTTCAGGCCTCCTTGCAACAATAGTTCTTCGTTAGAGTCAACATAAAACCACAGATTAAACTGTACGGTTCGCACTAAACTTATCAAACAACCTTCACTACCAAGACACTCCACTCGTCTGACAGGCAGCACGGTTCTCATGGTCTCGAGGTGATTTCACGTCCTGCGGCATCTCACCCGACTTTACACTAGTGGGATCACACTTGACGTTATACTGAGCCACTCCAGTTTGAGACATGCAAAAATAAATGTTCACTATTGAGTCAGGACTGTGCAGTGTGTACATATTGATTGTACTGAATGGCAGCCCAACAACATGCATACTGTTAGGGTAGTCTTATCTTCGTTACCTGGTCGTCCAACGTATTGTGCGGTGTTCCAAATTCGGCTCAGATGAATTTCCATTAGTATTTTTCAGGCCCATTAAAAATGTCCAAAAGCGGAAACTAGTATCCTTTGATTTATAAATTTAGCTACTATTTCACAGCTTACATCCTACATTTAAAGGTAAAACATTGTTTCCACGAAACTATGACCAACATATACATATCAAAGATCACGGACACAGACATTTCAGAACGTACTAACTGGAATGGTATTCCAAAATATAACTTCTGGATACAAACGAAAGTAGGGCAAGGTGGCAATTTGTATGCCAAAGCCATCCATTCCATATCCTTACTTCCAGTAACTAGCCGCGGGAAAAACGTCCTGGTGGACGAGTGTATTTGAATAAATAGTATATGTCAAATTATTTTAAGTAGTGTAGAATGTAATAACATGTAGACTTACGCGTAAATGATACAATAATAGTCAATAAATCATAGGTAGACACTCTTTACTTTCGCGAAAAAATGTTTTGGCGTCAGCTTGTTTCAATGCCTTACTTTAACATCTGCTACACCTATGTATGGTCAGTGGTTACATCACCGCATCTCTACAATAAGATACATTGCCAATGAGGAATAGCTTCAGATGTGTAACTTAGGCCCTGGAACTAAAAATAAAGAGTCCATAATAATAGGCAGTAATGAGCAAAAAAATACCCAAAACTTGCATTCATTTACCTACTAAAAAATTTTACTTGTTTTCATTTTACACAAGAAATCATCATTTATTATTTAATTTAGAAAGTTAAATAGGTGATTTTCAAATCAAAACTACTTTGTCTATGATTATTTCAAATTTGAAACAAATTAAAATGATTCAAATATCAAAAGCTTAATGTGTTGTTATTGAAAAAGTTTTAAATAAACATATTTTATAATCACCTTCGATTGCTCGTAACTTCACACAAGGGGCGAATAAAAAGCCATGACATTCTGATACATTTTTAAGACACAAATAAAACACGTGTTAAGAATACATTCGTTGTATAATATCGACCACAGCTTTCTAAAGCCTGGAATTGTTTTACTAGCAACTGGGGGAAACACACGGTGTTCGGAAATATATATTACAAACTTCTAGGGCTAGTAGAGGAGACTGAGCAGACAATATTTTGAATAGGAAGCCATGTCCGGATGTTTTGCAACCGGATAGGCAATATGACGTCAGAAGAGCACCATGCCAAATGAGGTGTAAGTCGTAAGATACAGAATTAAGTGACGTTTGACGTAGTAAAGAAGAAAGTAAAATTTATTTGCTAACAAAACCAAAGCAACAAAAATTATTTTCATTTATTACACTAACACGTAAGTAAACAGTAGGAAAAAACACATTTCTGACATTTCTTGTGCATTGGATGTGTTCCATACGAAACTGCTCAAATGATCTTCTGACGTCTAATACGGTTGCAAAATAACAACGGCACATCAGACACATTGTATTGGCTGTAGCACGATACATTTCCGGACATGGCTTCTAGTGACCGTATTTTGTGCGTTCGAGGCCTTCAAGTGCGAAAGCAGTAAGGACGATACATCACGCCCCAGCCTCTAGCAGCAAGTCACTGAACTAGCATGCTGTCTTCTCACCAACATCTATGAGACAAACTTTTGTGAAATTATGGTTTTATAACCTAGCATTTAAGTCAAAGGTACATTGTATGTGCCTATACATTTGAAAGAGTCTGCGCAAAGATTTTCGTACCAAAAAAAGGACTACAAAAAACAATCTTTGCCATTTCCAGCCGCTATAAAATATGCTTTAATAACTAGCGGTGAACTAAAATGGGTTTACATGTGTGCAGTGTACATGAAATGCTGTTCGTGAGTAGATATCACTCATGCGGTTTGAGAAAATTTGAGATTAACCTTGTAATAACCAGGGCAGGTGGTCCACCTTAACAACACATAAATAACAAGTGCATTCAGAACTGTCACAATTCACAGCACTTGTGTGAAACGGACAGTAAGGACTAGTGTTACATGGTTGATGTCTTCTTAATATGAGGGAATGCACTCTCTGGTGACTTTAAATGCTTACTTGAAACTTATTTTTCCAATGTACTCGTCTCCCTTTCACATAACATATTTTGACAACTCTGAATGTCTGTACTGTATGACGTTTAACTGTTTGGTTACAGTATCAGTCCAAATTACAATACCCTACTAGTAGTAAGGAGTGCCCCATGCTCAATTTTCAGCAAAAAGAAAGTCTGAAATCATTATCAAATTACTACATCATGTTTCATGTATTAAATGCTGCCAAAATTTACTGAAGTTATGTGAAATAAATATGCTCTAGTAAAACATTCTGCAAGTCTAGTTTGTATTGTAGCACATCAGTGACAGTACCTGGTTTTGTTCGTAAGGAGAAATTGACAGAGGGATGCTTAAATAGTAGTAATTTATTACTTGACCAAAGCATATAGGGACAAATTTATTACAGCTCTTTACAATTCATAAATTATAAACTTATATTTTTTTAAACAAATTAAGATGCTATACCAAACATTCCGTCGTCCTCTTCATCATGGACTCCTCAACACCCTTTGGTCACAAGACGTTTATAAAGGTTTCTATCTTCCTTCCCTTGATACTACGTCTTCATCAGCCCTCCGCTAAGGGAAGGCGACGTCACACCAAACTGCAGCATGTCTCGACCGACGTAGTAACCGCCAATTCTAATTTTCGCCAATGTCCGAGATGGAGGTGATGATATCAGAATTTTCCCAGATGTTATGTATGCCGGCATGAGAACGTTTATAGTAGCGTACTCAAATTTTTTAACAATTGCGTGCCATTACTTTATCTACCTGCAAAATATCTGCAATTGGTAACTTCCATTATGAAATATGTTTACATTCCATTGGGTGAATGAGTGAAGAGATTTTGGTCAGCATGACCAATCCCGCCGGAAACCAAACCCAGATCGCCTTAGTGGGAGGAGAGTGGTGTGACAGATCGTCTTAGCGCGGCCGGCCTCCATAAAACACAGGAATTTTTTGTAATTGATTGTACATATATGCCTTAATATGACAATTTTTACTTGTTCATATACCATTAATCTGATAAAGAAGAAACTATGGTAAGTTGTGTGCGTGCCCGCAAAATTTTTTTTAACAATAAAGAAATTATTAAATAACAAAAAAATTAAATTAGAAACATTACATTAAATAAAAAATGTATTAAAAACTATATTTATAAATGAACATCCCTTAACTCCACCCACCTCGAAAAATAATTCGTAATATTACTGTATTAACAAAAATAATTGTTTCGGAAAATGAAAAAATGAGTCTCAGTCTACAATCCCAAACAGAATTGATTGTTGGATTTGGCTTTTGGACGGGAAAACTTATGAGAAAATACAGAGTTAAATATTTTAGACTGTTTTTCAAGTTATCTCCTTTGCACTAGTAATAAACTACCTACGCCGTGAAAAATTTTTAAGTATTCATATGTTTACTTATTTTTATATCCGTACAAGAAAACGTTTATTTTTTAAATATTTTAACACAACTATCACATTGTGAGGCTTTAAATAATAAACAAAATAACTATAATTTACCTTACTGCTTTATACATGTTAGGTGTATTTATATGTATATAAGCTGAAAACAACTGCACAATATAACGTCAAAATTATTCCCAAAAACAAATTTAAAACATAAAATATTAATTTTTTGTCTCATAGCAGTTGTACAACAAAACGTCTACATAAAATTGTTGAATAAAGCTCTTGTAGCCCTATAATTTATTTCTCTCTGATCGTGCGAACAACATCACAAATTTCTCTACTGGTTATGATAAGTATCACCGGCTGATAGGAAACATATTTCATGCCTTTTCACCTCTTTAGGAGTCGAATTTCCAAAAATTTTTAGTTTTCTCATTTTAAATATTTGTACAAGTATCCACAATAAGTGAAAATCACAACAATATCGTTAACCCGTTCAGTCTAGAAACAAAATTTACAATTCATTGAATCACATTATTACCCCTGTAGGGTACTGAGAGTTCAAATTTTTAAAAATTCTTAAAACGATTTGCGGCCATTTACTTAATCATCATCCTGAAATAAAAAGAAACTTAATCTTTCGAAGATTTCGCTACATATCGAAGATGTATCTAAATCATATTCCACGCCTTTTCACCTCCTAATAAACTGAATTTCAAAAAACCCTTTGCTCACATTTTAGACTACTATACTGGTGTCTCTTCGACGAGGAAAACACGACAATATCCCGCTGGGTTTCTCAATGAAAGAGATGCTAGGTTATAGCATTCATGGCAAACAGAACCATAATAATATATTATCTTGGATTACTGTCTTAGAATTACAGGTCTGGACACGAGTCTATCTAACAATGCTATACAGTTGATCCCGTTATGACTGAAAGTGCCACTAGTAATGAAGTGTTGTTTTAACAATGCAATATAGCGTCATACTACCAGAGCTCCTAGGGCTCCGACACGAATTTTCTACTCTTAGTTCATATTTACGCAATGTTAAAATAACATCAGTGTTCTAATGACACGTAACACCTTATTTTATCTAGGTAATGGCACCAATCAGTCATATGAGGGCTCAATTTTCAACTCCAAGGATCCAGACCTGTTCCTCTACGGCCGTGATCTTGTACATAGTGTTGATATTGGATATGTTGGTCATAGTTTCGTGGAAACCTTGTTTTACCTAGTAAATGTATGTAATCTATAAACTAAAAGCTAAATTTATAAATTGGTCCAGAAAAATACTGATGGAAATCCACCTTAGCCGAATTTGGAACGCCGTTCAATACTGAAGTCGTACATCCTCATACCCGAGACCAAAGCTTGAACCGCGGACACGTGTCATGAGATGGAGGGGAAGAAGGGGGGGGGGGGAATGCGACAGCAGCCTGGAAATAACGATACAGTTTTAATGTAAATTATAATAACCGCAATCTAAAGACAAAGAAATGAGACTAGAATTAATCATAATAATTATGTAAGGTAATTGCTTTGAGTGTGGCCATGAGCGATGCTAGCACTTCCGGCACGCATCACGTGCGACCAGCGCGCGCACCTCTCACCCCAGTTGTTCTCTAGCATGCAGTGCGGCCGGTTGTGTTTTTGCAAGGGAGCCTACATCTTTGTCTTCAACTGATCGTCATTCATTCTGTTTGTTAGTAATTTTATCCGGAACCTTTTGCATCGTTACCTCCCTTGCACACACAGTTAACGTGATCCGTTCATAAATAGAACACTTAGCCACCAGCAGAGGCATTTGGTTAGCGGGACCACGTGGTCAGTGGTCACTTCAATTTTGAGAACTCCAGATTAATTACGTAATTTTCTGTATTAAAGTAAAGTAGAGGAGAACACGGGGAAAGAGTTACGGCCAAGCTGTAAGTGTGTGTATAGTCCAGTGTAACCCAAACACGTGGTCGAGTAAAAGAGTGAAACTAAGAGTTATCTCGTTGTTTCGAGTAGCTAGTTTTGTTCCATTGCAGCGTGTGAGGCATGCTCCTGGCCTACAGGGAGCGGAAGAGTGTAAGTATCAGCGACACCATTTTGAGGGGTGCTTCACGGCCCATAAACGCCCTGAGATATCTCGTGTCTCCCCGACTCAGCCGGGGCAATAGTTGAATGGCGCCCACTTACATTAATACCTATGTAGTTTATCGCCCACAGGAACGAAACTGTGTCAATATATTGGATGAGCAGATAACGAAGGAAAGGCTACACAAACAGTATGCATGTTATTGGTCTACCATTCAGTACCATCAATATGCACACACTGCACAATCCTGACTCAATAGTGAACATTTATTAAACAGGAGTGGCTCAGTATAACGTCAAGTGTGATCAGATTACTGCAACACTTATTGGAAAAGTTATCTTTGTTTATGTTAATTCTGTGAAGTCTAACATGATACTAGATAGGATATCTAGTGTTAGTTGTAAGTTCACACATATATGCCAAGACTATAGTAAATTAAGTATTTTTATTTAGTTCTTTTTGGAAAGAATATTCCTTCAGCAGCGGGACTCTCAGAGCTGCAGTGACCGAGTAGTTAAATCACTCGTCTCTAACAGTGGTAATCTCTCCCTCATCGTCTTTCAAGAACTATGATGTTAGTTGTCTCAACTACTATAAACTCAACGTGAATTTCCCATTATTCTTCGCGTTACTATAATGCGGAATTGGTTTACCGAAATTGGGCTTTTTTTGCACGCTGTTTTTTTGTAAATGACGAAGATTTCATTGTGGATAATTTAAATGTAAATAATATTTTTACTAATGTTTGGTATGGTTAAATATGGAGGATCATCAAAATGCAATTGCAAGAGAAACAGAGAAAGACTGTCATGTAAGGGTGGAGGAGATGGTAGATCCTGGACAATACATGCTGACCAGCGAAAATTCGAAATGCTAATATCCAAAATGACCTCGCCGAGGAAAGAACATGGGTCATGCTTCAGAAGGCTGCTGAACTACGTAATATAGACATAATAGAGACTCCCACGTCCTACCTCACCCATAATTTTCGGATTAAAAGAGAAACATTAAATCACATTTTAGGTATTTATGTACTCAGTTTTTGTTTAAAGAAAAGATTGAATCAATTACTCGTCAGGTCAGGTTATCAAGCTGTTGATGATATCTGGAAAATATATTTTAAGTTTTTTCAGCCTATCAAATTATGAATCTCGAAATTCCTCAACTTATTTTTATGTACCTTTATACAATAAATTGGAGCAAATACCGTAATAGTAGCGCTTCATTTTAATTAGAACTTGTTTCAACCTCAAAAACATATTTTGCAATTTTTCAGCCCCTTGATTTTCGAATTAAGTAAGTAACTTGGGTGCCTACACCAAGCCACCATTTAAGTTATATGATTCTTGATCCAGCCTTGCCAACTGTCAGTTAATGAGTGATAGGTGGGTGAAGAGTGAGGGGGGGGGGGGGTAACTTCATTAATTGTTTAATATGAATGACAGTTAAACTTTATAATTCTTATGGTATTAATAAATTTAAAGTGAAAAGTACACTGAGTTACTACATCCGTAAGGCGGCATATTGGATGGTTTTACGGGGAAAACGGCTAAAACATATTATATAGTAATTAATGTTTAAAATACAGAGAATATTAATAGTTGTTATTATAATAAGGAATGTACACAACTTTCTTTACATTCGATTGCGTAATTGTATTTTTAATTGCTTAAAGTTTGAAGGGTATTTTAAACAAACATGAGAAGTAACTATAAAATCATAATAAGTGAATATCGTTCGGAATGTCTATAACTAAATAGTATTTTCTCATACTGTATTATTGTGGACATAATATTGTAATTGTGTATGTCCACAACAATACAGAACGTTATTCTGTCCCATTGCAAGAAACATTCAAAGACATTTGTATTTTCTCATTTAAAAAAATTGTCTACTGTTTAATAACAAAGTATGTCAGTAATTATTTAGTTCTTTGTCATAACAAGAAAAAAAATTCGAAAGTGATATTGAAAAGCATGGTTTTTGTGCCTTCTTCACACATTTATCCACTTTTTTTCTTTACCTGCTAGCTATTGAGGATTTAGTTTAGAATAAATAACTTCAGTTATGTACGTATGTCAAGTTTCTGGTCTATTTTCCACCATTATCTTCATTGATTTCCAAGAGTTATGGTTGTTTCAGTACGTGAAAATATCCAAAACATGTGTGGACCGTCACACCGATCTCAACGGACAATGTGAACGATACTCTTACCATTAACTTCCCAGTGTCCGGCACTAAGTTTTGGAGTTTGTAACACCACAATCAAATCTGTTTTTAGCTACAACTATAAAAATATACCACACTGTTTTGCCTTTCAATATGTCTCAAATTAAAGGAATTGTGTGCTCCTTGGCAGACAAGACGAAATAATTTTCTGTGTAAATAAAGTGCGGAGGTACGTACGCTACCTGTTGGCATTTTATTGAATTTGGGGGCCATCACAACACTATCAACTCTAGTATTTTGAAAAAGGTGTTCCCTATGCCACCTATGAGTAAAATCTGAACTAAACACAGTGGTTTACTGCCATACGTGCCACCAGGAAAAAAGCAGCCAGAAACAACTGTTATTGCTTCTAAAGTCGTTTTCCCAAAAGTCGTCTTGCCGAAATTTTAAGTACCGGTACCTTACTAAACAATCCACAGTGTTACTGTAACCACAAATCTTTTCACCTCAAATCGTTTTACCGAAATTCATAAACCGCAGTCATATTTTCAAACATTCATTTACCTGAAAATCGTTTTTCCGAAAAATATAATTGTGCATTGGTTTTGTCGAAAATTGTTTCACCAATTTTTTCAGCATCACCTTCAACTTCACAGAAAGTCGTTGAACCGAAAATTATTTTCCCAAATAGTTGTTTTACCGAAAGTAGTTTTCCCTAAATTCATTCTCCCGAAAGTCGTTTTCCCTATGCTTTCGGGAAAACGGTTTTCAGGTAAATGGCATGTACTTAACAAAGATTATGGGCCCAGGGAATGCAAATAGTGATTGCTGAAGTTACGTGCAACAAGAAACAAGGTAACGTGAAGCGCTCGCACAGACGAGGAAGCATGGTGGCTGCAAGCTCTTTATTCTGTGTGGAGAATCTAAGGGGCCTGGAAAACTACGCTTCCTGGAAATTTCAAATGAAAGCACTCCTGAGACTAGACGACCAATGAGACGTCGTCCAACGGATAGTTCAACCTGGAGAAGCTAAGGAAAAGAATATGAACGCACTATCAAAAATTTCGCTACTAGTAGAGAAAGAACTAATCCATCACACAGAAGCATGCGAGACTTCGAAGCAAGCTTGGGATGCTATACAGACGCTATTCGAGGATTCAGGGCTCGCAAGGAGAGTCTGACTATTATGACAGCGGGTACTCACTCGTTTAGACAATTGTAGTCCGGTAGAAGAATGCGTCAATCAGGTTAGCCTACCTCGACTGCCCACCAGCGACTTAAGAGACGTGTAGTTCGACATCTCAGAAGAATGGGTCGGGACGTTAGTGTTAGCAGGTCTATCAAAGGAATATAAACCCACAATAATGGGATTAGAAGGCTCAGGGACAGCTATAACTACTGATGCAATTAAAATAAAACTGCTACAAGATGTGAAATTAGCCGGCAATAGCAGCAACCAAATTCGATCGTTGAATATTGACATGGCGCTGTACAGCAATCAATACCATGGTGGTGACTCTCGCAGCAGGGAAAGCAGCACGTTTATCAATAGTAAACAAACCAAACAATCTCGCAATGCTACAATTGTAACAAACTGGGACATTTCGCAGCGAATCTTCTATCGGTGAGTCAGATTACAAATAAAGGTCATACCGTAGTATTTGACAGAACAGGTGGTAAAATAATAAATCAGGAAAAAGAACTGATTGCCACTGCAACATTGAGTAATGGCATCTATAAGTTAGATACTACTCAAGTTGTTGATGTCGGTTGGACATACGCTGTCACCCATGACCAAAATATTTAGAATCGAAGATTAAGGCACCTGAATAGGAAGGACATGTACCACTTAAAAGTAATGGCTCACGGCGTAGATGACTTAGAGGTTAGCAAGTTACCCTGTGAAACATGTGCAAAAGGTAAGCAGACTCGTTTACCATTCAAGCCAAGCCAGTTCAGGCCAGGTGAACCCCTTGAACTAGTGCATGCAGACTTGAGTGGGCCCTCAGAAACTGTGTCACTAGGAGGTAGTAGATATTTTCTTGTCCTAATTGATGATGTGTCTAGATTTACACATGTATATATTATAACATCCAAAGACCACGTACATGAAGTGTTTAGAGAGTAGTGTGCCATGGTTAAGAACCAGACAGGCAGAACCATCAAGTGTTTTCAGTCAGACAAAGGCACCAAATTTGTCAACAAAGAAATGACTACTTTCTTGAATAACAGGGTATCAGGCACCAGCACACTGTGCGAGCCTCACCTCAGAACGGGGTTGTAGAGCGCACAAACCACAAAGTTGTCGAAAAGACAAATTGTTTGATGATGCAGGACTGCCCAAGGCATTCTGAGCGGAAACTGTTTCTACGGCAGTTCAGCTTAACAACAGAAGCCCCACAAAAGCTCTCTGAGACAAAACTAATTTTGAAGCATAGTACTCCAAGAAACCAAACCTAGGATATCTTCGTACTTTTGGTTGCGAGGCAAAGGTGAAGATACCAAAGGAAAAGAGAAAAAATGGGACCCACATTCTGAGAAGCTAATATTCACAGGCTATTGCGATGATACCAAAGGATACAGGTTAATAAATCCGATGACAAAAAGGATCGTCATTAGGAGGGATGTCATCTTCCTGGAGGAAAAAGGCATGGAAATGACAAGAATGCCAGAAACTGTGCCATGGACCGACATTAGTGATGAAGTTACGTCACAAGAGACCAAGGACGATAATGGAGATGTCCCTTCAGCTTCTGATCAAGATGAGGAAGAATTTCATGGTTTTGAGGAAGAAAATGACCCGTCAGAAGAATTAGAGACTGAACCCCCAAGAAGGTCCAAACGAACTCTAAAGCCTAAGGTAACGCCTGATTTTGTATCCTATCTTGCACCGGAGAATATTGAGCCGAACACCCAAGGAGAAGCCCTAACCGGCAAAAATGCCGAAAATGGAAGGAAGCAGTGGACGAAGAATTAGCATCATTCACCAGTAACAGAACCTTTGAATGGACAGAACTACCTGAGAATGCAAAAATACTCAGACAAAGTGGATGTTTAAAATAAAGAACACGGATTCAAAGGAACCTAGGTAAAAGGCGAGACTAGTGGTAAAAGGCGAGACTAGTGATAAAAGGCTGTGGACAAAGGTGAAGAAACATTTTCACCAGTGGTAAAATATTCCTTGTTGAGATACCTCTTTGCACTATCAGCCAAAGTCTTGAAATAACACACCTGAATGTAAAAACCGCTTATTTACACGGCAAATTGGATGAGGAAATACATGTACAGCCACCCGAAGGCATGCAAGATGAACGACCCAGAAATGTGTGGCAGCTAAAGAAAGTGATATACGGGTTGAAGCAAAGTGGAAGGTGTTGGAATCACAGTTTGAATCGAGTTCTCATGGACATGGGACTTCAGCAATCCAAAGCAGACCCATGTATATACTTTAGGAATACCAATAAAGGTTTGATTGTATGTGCCATCTACGTCGACCACCTCATTCTCTTTACAAATGAACCTCGCATACAAAAGATAGTCCAGAAGAAACTCGAACTGGAGTTTAACATGAAAAACCTAGAAAGTATAAGAAAATGTCTAGGCATGAGAATCACTAGAAATCGGAAGAAAGGCAAACTATGGATTAATCAGGATTACGTAGACGACGTGCTTGAGAAATTTGGTACGTCCAATTGCAATCCAGTTGCAACACCCATGGAAGCTGGTGTGAACTTAAAGAATCCCACAGAGGACCTAACAAATAATGTCAGTGAGAGTACTGTGCCCTGTAAAGAGACAGTACCCTATCAACAGGCGGTCAGTAGACTGCTCTATTTGTTTCAAGTCTCGAGACCAGACGTCTCGTACGCGGTGAACTGTTTAAGCCAATTCAACATATCTCCTCAGAAATGTCATTGGCTTGCCATCAAAAGGTAGGCTACCTAAAAGGCACAAGGGACTTCGGACTAAAATTTGACAGCAGTGACAGAGATGAATTAGTGAGCTACAGTGACGCGGATAGGGGCAACGAGAACAACGGTACACATTCAACTATTGGCAGCAGTGTTAAATACCAGGGCAGTGTGATATCGCAGTTTAGCAAAACGCAGCAAACAATCGGACTCAGAACCGTCGAACCAGAATTTATAGCCCTCAGTGCCACAGTCCCGAAAACCCTATGGTTCAGAACTTTATGTAATGAACTTCGTCCCAAATCTGATCCCGTGCCCTCGGTTGTGTGTTGTGACAACAAAGAAACAATTCATTTGGCCAAAAATGATATTACCTGTCAAAGGACAAAGCACATTGGTATCAGGCATCATTTTTTTAGGCAGCATGTTCAGGACAAAGCTATTGAACTTGAATATGTGTCAGCTGAATAGATGAAAGTCTGATTATTGAACAAGCCTCTCACTAAAGAAAAACGGAAAAATTAGTTCATATCAAGCCCTTCATTTAAGAAAAACATGAAAAATTAGTTCATATCAAGCCCTTCATTTAAGAAAAACATGAAAAATTTGTTCATCTGATAGGGCTCAGATAAGTTTTTTTTGTTTTGTCACTGTCATTTAATCTTTTTTGTATGGTAACAGTGAAATCATGACCAATTTAAAGGGAAGTGTTGGGAAAATAAATTGTTCATGAAAGTGAGACTATACATTGACAGTAGCAGTGCCTGTCTTTTTTTTAGTGTGTGTGCTAAAACTATGGCAGCGATATGTAGTAATGTCGAGTGTGTGTAGACCCTTAAAATATATAGGTAGTGTAATTATCAGTGAGTCTGTGTGTTTCTTGTCTTCACAACAGAAACATGTCACACAAATAAGTTAACTATGTGCATACCTATATGGCTTCAGTACACAAAAGCTGTGCACATATCAAAAAAGTCTCATTAAAATTTACCAATACGAATTTTTTTCCTCCACAAGATTAAAATGTTTGTACATTTTAAAAATTAGATAGTACATAATGAGAGACCAAGTCAAATGTTTGGGAAAATTCACAGAGTTTGACTCTGGCACGGAATGGCTGACAAGGATATCTATATGGTTAATCGTGGATAGTTGTTAGGTACACTACCTAATTGAAAATTCTTGGTGCAAAAGAGTACCTCTTAATTGCATTTTATATAAGTAGGATTATTAAAGATATTTTACAAAATATGCAACAGGATATAAATTAGATTCTGAATTGGTGTGATTATAATAGGCTATCTACTAATTACTTAAATCCAATTACATTATTATTCATAAACCCTTTGTAGGTGTAAAAAATTGAATCTGAAATAATAATAAGAGATTCTGTATTGAATTAAGTTTCAAATATGAAGTATCTGGGCATCTTTGATTGTACTCTTTCTTGGTATAAGCATATTCAACATGTTAGGTACTAAAAAGGTCTTGCTATAGCTAAGAGTACTTGGTAGATATAAAATAGTATTGTCAGCAAATAATTTGAAACAGGTACATTTAGGTATGGTTTAACGGCCTGAAAGAATTGGCATTGCTGGTGGTAGTGCAGGTGGCTGGCAGGATCTAATTGGCTGAATGTCTTTTCATGTCGTCACCAACTATCGTTACGAGGCAAAGTTCTCGAACTTCAACTTCTTGGCTGCTGGACACAACCACCATTACGCAATTGTGATGCAGCAACCAAAATAGACAATGTTTTCACACGAGCAAGCGCAAATTACGGGGATGGGGAAGTCTGATGTGTTCAACGTTTAACCCGTGTGAAATCTACCCTTGTTTAAATTTTCAACAATGAGAACTAATATTACTTTATTCATAAATAAAATAATGTTTAAAGGAATTCACTGTGGATGTAAACGAAATAAATATAAAATATGTACGTTAAAACCTTGAATAGTGTTGCGGGCGTTCATAATATCCTAATAATAGACAAAATCTGGTTATGTGACAGACATAACACTACAGCAAGAGAATTTTCAAAAGCCCCTATAACTACTGGAAATCCATCTTCCAAAACAAATAACAAAGAACTTATTTTAAGAATAATTGAAATACTTGGGAGGATGCTACGGGCCTCTTAAAATTTTGTTGCCCAATACAAGTTTGTGTAACAAGCTCCGCAATATTTAATTGCTTGGAAAAAAATTAGGGTTATGTTTTTGTTTGTATCATGTAGGCTAACTATGTATATTTTACAAATGCTATTCCTAGGCCACTAACTATAAATGGAAACTTCCGTATATCATACAAAATTTAAACTCAAAAAATTGTACGCAATATTTTTAAACTCTCTAAAATTGTGCCGGCCATAAGCTGAGTCTTTGATTAATATCGCGCCAGAATCTGCAATAGAAACAACCATTTGTGATTAGCATTAACATCAGCAACTATGAGCTGCTCCCTGCACTTCCTGATTGGTCAATTTCAACCAATCACAGCCCACCAGCAATTGCAATTCTGCAAGACCCTCTATTCTCCTTTTGAGTACATGAATAAAATTTTGGGAAGAAGAGATACTAATAAATTGAAACCATAAGAAATAATCCAAAGAAGAGCTTTCAAAATTGATTGTAGTTAAGATTATTATATGCCTTCCTACTACAGCCAATGTTGCCCTTAAAGATGAACAGTTCCAGAAATACAGCATTGCATTAATGAAATGTCTTAAACAACTTAGTCATAGTAATATTCTCCATGTTAACTATTTTACTGCGGGTTTAAATCCTATGTACTTTGGAATACACATTTTTCAATGTCCAAAAAATGCAACAATTCACTTAACAAATAAAAATTGCATTTCACAGTATAGGAAAAAACACGTTCGACTATAGTCGTATGTCACAAGCATGGGCCTGCGGAATAAAAACTGTATTCGACAACAGTTGAATATTTCAGTTAATATTGTTACTCATGGTTCTATGCTACTTGACATACACATTTTTTTTAACGTATTTAATTTTACTTCTTGCAATTGGGCCTCAGCACTGTGGCAAGGATTTGCTTAACCTACCTCATCTCAATTTTCCGACCCCATCAACCGTTTCCTAAACTCCCTCGCTCCCGTCACATCAACCACATCCCTCGCCAATTCATTCCAATCCTTCACCATTCTCACCATCATAATGTTTTTTCCTCTCTCTGTTCTCTTCCCCACCCTCTGTATCTTCCACTCATGATCACCCCTTCCCCTGAATAAACCACTCTGTATATTGTCTCCCAGTTGTGAAACCCTCACCTCCCTTAAACATCCTTACCAGCCGCTCCACTCTCCTCCTCTCCGGCAGTGTGCCCCACCCCAATCCTCTCACCATTGCTGATGGTCTGAAATCCTCCTCTCTCTCCCTCTGTGTCCTTCACTTATTTGTGACCCACCTAGCAGCCCTTCTCTGCACCTTTTCCATCTCTACCACTTCCCTGCCCACGTACGGGTCCCAGACCGCCGCCGTTCAGAGGACTTGTGTAAATTATAGGGACTATTACATCTGTGAGGTTTGGTAAGATGAGATTATATCAATGTAGGCCCTATACCTATTTTCAATAAATTACTAGAATGCTTAAAATAATTAAATAGACTAGGCTATCTAGTTTTAAATAGTAATTAGGTAAATACGTGCGGAATCAATTCATATTATCTTATGAATGTTAACAATATTAGATCCATTTTTATTTATTCTCCAGAATAATCATAAACCTTAACTCTAAAGAGTCCAGTACATAGGCCTAATAATGCATTTATATCCTGTAGTAATATAATGTATTACTTAGCCTTTTTTGTTGTTTGTTTTTCTGTATTATCTTGAAAAAATTGAATCATATTTGAACGTAGCTCTGCAGGATCAATTATGATGTAGACTATTTATGTTCCAATATATAGATGTGGCTCTCAGGAACTTTGTGTATAAATAAATAATACACATAACCTCAAAGAAATAACTCCACACTAAGAGTTAAAACTAATAATTTAAGACAATAATGTTATAAAATATATTTTATAATAAACGCTAAGCCATGTACGTACTCATTAGGTGTCCAATATTTAGTAGATTTATCTCTTGAACCAGAAACGATACAACCAGATTTCGTGGCACATACACTACGGATGTCTGATGTATGTCCGTACAAAACGCAACTAAGCTTATATAAAGAATTAGCCATCCCCCTTGAAACTGATGTGTCAGAACCTAATTAATTATTAATTACAACAAATGATAACGCCAAGTGATTAACCCTAATCTAAATTGTAATAAAAACAAGAAGTTTGTTTTACTCGGCCTAGTCCTGGCGTTGCCTACGCTATTAACTAGAGGCCGGGACATGGCAGCCTTTTTCGGCACAAAATCCGTGACTTCAGCGAAGGTTCTCGTCATGGCCGCTAGATGTCGCATCTCTGTTCTTTTCTTGTATTCGCAATTTGAAATTCGTACTATTTGGCGATTGTTTATACTTCTCTTCATATCCTCATTCTATGGAGTATTTGAACTTGAAATGACTGGTTAAAAATGTACCATTTCTCCGTCTTTTAACGGTCTTTTTGTACGTTACAGAATATTACAATGCCCAATAAGTTTAGACTATGCATGTTATTAAATTTGTTGTACATGTAATACTAATTAATACTGAAATAGGCACAAGATAGCTCGTGTGTATTATAGTGAATAATATTTATTCAGTGGAAGCTTATTTACTAGAAGCAAAAGGTTATAAATGTCATTTGAAATGGCGTGCTGCTGCGTACCGAACTGTACTTTTAATTATTCGAAACCTGAACAAAATGTCATATTTCATTGTTTCCCAAAATGCCAAGAATTAAAAAATAGGTACAGTATACTTACTGGATATACCCTTACAGCAGACTCGGTAGCAGCGACGTCACAGGTACGTACTGGCGGCAACGACGTCACATTAGTGACGTCACAAAAAGCGGACATTTGGATGTCTGTGCGACGTTAAGGTTATTTTTTCGACGTTTCTGCGGCGTTATTAATATCCCATTGTGACGTAATGGTGCTGTTAGGGTATAAACAGGCAAAAGTAAGAGTAACGTAAACATAATGGTTTTTTCTCTTTAACGCACTTCATATCTGGAGTGA
>PNEQ01104257.1:0-18044 GCA_003012365.1 Medauroidea extradentata
TCGGCTATATACTGCCACACGTTGATTAACGGTTATGAAAGATAAATATGTATTTAATAGTTGAACTTACAATAACAAGGAAAGATTATCTTATGCTAACGATATGTTTTCTAACAATGCCAATGTTCAGCCAACCTGCATACCAAATCTTTTCAGTGGTTGGCCTTGTGGGTTACGCAGTGTTAACCCAACGTAAATGTGCATGCCTATTGCCAACGGTGTGTTTGCCAACTGGTATCTAACAATTAACTAAGAAATTAAAATTTACAAAAATTCTGTTTTTAATATTGTCTTGCATTGTCTAATCTAATGGAGTTGTTTTTAGAAAGAAACACACTTTGTGTCACTGGGGGAGTCTGCTTACAAACTTGTTGCCAACGTCAGCCAACTTCCAAACAAAAGACTTTTCGTGGTTGGTATAGTGAGCGGTTATACAACGTAGGACCAAATTTACTGAAAAACAGCTTTCACTAAACCGTTATGAACATTTGTGTTGTTTGAGCAATGTTGGTTCAACGTAAAATTACATATCTAACACCAACAGTATGATTACCAAACTTGTTACCAACGCTCAGCCAATCTATATAAAAAATATTTATTACGGTTGGCATTAAGTGGGTTATGCAACGTTGTGCCAGTATTCTGGGAATAACCTATTATCCAACAATTGGATTTCCAACATTATTCCAACGTATAACCAACAGAACAAAAATTATATAATATTCATTTTTAAAACTTAGTAACCCTTATTATGTTCTAAACTTGAATAATTGGTTGTGTTGTACTTTAAAATAATTATTTTTAGCTCCTCTATATGTGTAAAATGTTCGTTTTGTAATGTTGGCCCAATGTAACTACACACATTAAACCCCAACAGCATGTTTACCAACGTGCTGTCAACCAAAATTTAAATAACAATACTTTGGTATTCTAATATGTTCTGAAATTTTCTACTTCAGTATTACTATTTTCAGAATGTTGCTAATTCATTGCATTAATAATACATGTTCGAACGTATTTGCTGGCATACTACGTTGCTCCAACGTTAGAGTTATGTGTGTATTCCAACACAACGTAATGCCAACGGTTCCAACGAATTTTCATCGTTGGCCCAACGTCGGTTGCTACGGGGGATATTGGCCGAGGGAAACGGGAGATCCCCGAGAAAACCCGCCGAACAGCGGCATCGTCCGGCACGATTCCCTCGTGCGAAAATCCGGGGACCGACCCTGCAGGAATTCGAACCCGGATCGCCTTGGTGGAAGGCGAGTACTGTATTAGTTAAAATTATGAAAACAAACATTCTGAAAAAAATAGGCTACATTGTAGAAACAATTTCCAACATTTCTACATAACGGTTTCGCGATATCTGCTTCCTTTCAGGATTTGTAAGATGAAATTTACTACAATATTATAAATAGGGTCCCGTGGCCTTAAGGCTTGACGTCAAACGCCACATTGAATTTTATGAATTTTAGCTGTTTTTTTTTAATTCTTCTGAGAAAAAACGGTTAAATCTGCGTTGATATAGCAAACTTTTTTTACTTTGTTCTACAGTACACGCGTGACCATTGAGCTGTTAACATATATTTAGGCCGCAATCAATTCGACAGAAAATTAATATTTAAAAAATATCAAAAACTACTATGCTGATTGCGGCCTAGTTATTCATCAGCAGCTAAATCGCAACGACTGTATTGTAGCGCAAAGTAAATAGATTGTGCTATATAATCGCAGACGTAGTATCTTTTTCCTCAGAATTAAAAAAAAAAAAAGTAAACAATTATAAAATCCAATATAGAGAGTGAAACCGAGCCTTAAGAAGGACGTCTGTTAGAACCGCCGAACGATATTAAGGACTTCGGTAGACAGATCTGCATTCCGAAAACTGCTCAAAGTGTACGAGGTGTGTTTGCCTTGGAATAACTTTCGACAAAATGAGATACGAGTTTACTCATTCCCAGTCCTCCATTACCTCTATAAACTAATTTTCTTGATGAAATGAGACGTTTTTCGTGAACTATTTTAGGTGCAGAATCTAATATATATATATATATATATATATATATATATATATATATATATATATATATATTGGTCCGTGCTGGGTGCCTTATTAATAACGTTTAGTGACTAGCGCCCAGAGGAGAGGATAAGTCATGATGCACGTGCTGTGTCGCCCAGACCTCTATCACGTTCCTGTTTAGGATGCGCAAAATTCTTCATGGAGACGGCCGAATTAATGGGGAGCGTTATAGATAATTTCATTTTATTTTAAGTTTTTTGAGCCATACTATTTATTCGAATTGCGTTATCAAATTTTTTCTTTGACAAAGCATAGGATATATTTTTTGATAAACTGCTTGACATTAATAATAATGGAATCTTTCATTAATTTATCATGTAGAATCATTTGCAAGAGAATTCTTGAGAGTTAACCTATAATTCTTTTGATGAATCTGCTTGACTAATCAATGAAATATTCCATTATTATTTATCTCAAGCAGTTTACCAAGATATATATCCTAAATGTTATGGCTCAAAAACTGAAAATTCAATTAAATTGTTTAACACTCCATCTTAAAGACCAAGTGAAGAAGTGTGTGTGTGTTTGTATGTATGTATGTACACACACACACACACACACACACACACACACATATATATATATATATATATATATATATATATATATACTTGTTAAATTGTTTTACGTGGGCTTAGTACCTGTTATACCTGTATATATACTCACACCTAGCTCTGGTTCGCCTTCTTGTTATAGGAACCTTTTAGGGATTTTGTAAAATATACCCTGACAACCGTGACCATATACGTATTTTCATGGCTATGAAACACTCGAAAACACTGTACTCAGTCATTTTTATTAGTTTTTGTTCGAAAGCGGTATCTTGAAAGGTGGCTGAGCCCCAGCGAATGTAATTTTAATTTTAACATGTAAGTCCCTGCTGTTCTTCTCGCCATGTCTTCAGAGCAGGGAGCGCCCTTAAGATGATTAGTATTCTTATTTTTAAAGTCGTTACACAGTGCACATTCAATTTATCAACATATTTTAAGTTGCGTAACTTGTAATTCAAATATTGTGACTTATTTTAATTAAGCTTTCTTAGACCAATTTGATGGCAACTACGAAAAGGAAATATTTACGTTAAGAGTGAGTAGTAGATAAATAATCACATAAAACATAATTTATAATCTACACGTTTTTTAAAGTCACGTTGAAAAAAAAAGACAAAACAAAACCCTGGATAATAATATTAGCTAACTTTATGAGCAAACATTCACCCAAAAATGACACATTTGTTACGCGTACGCTACTTGAGAAAAATTATTGTTCAGAAAGTTGGTACACCAACTGTCTAAGGTTGCTTTCACCCCCCCCCCCTCCCATCCAATCAAACTGTCTTCCAGTAACGACACATACAATTTTTAACTGATGCTTTTAGCGCTGAATTATGCAGCCTGCTCTATTAACGTGTTTCTATCTTATGATGCTGACTAAAAGCATCTGGATATTTATAATGTCTTGAAGTATATGGGAGTAGATTTTAATCACTGTTCTGTGTAGACTATATACTAACTAGAAAAATATTTTGTAACAGTAACATATAATAACGTTCCGAAACGTCGTTCCTCTTTTGGCAGCTGCTAAAAGGTCAAATTAGAAATAAAATAACCTCAAGTCGTAAGTAAAGCTTCACCTTTCTTTCTACCGCCCATTGAACACGAAGTGACGTAAGTTAACACACGTGATCCGTGGCGGGCGTTTGGAAAGTGTGTGAACTTCCAAAATCTCCACAAATGCCTCATGGTTGCAGTTGCTACTACCAATTTTGTTTTCAGGGAATTTCGCATACCAGTTTCGAATTTCCGCGTTTGACGTTTGGGAACAGCGGAGCGATAAGAACCAGTGTACCTCGCTCGACGAGGAACACATCGTCTGTAGTCTCAGCGTTTTCCTATGGGACACGAAGCTATGATCCAAATATTTTATTTTTGTATTGTGTGCGGTAAAGGCCAACGCACGCATCTCGTTTTGCAGTATATTAATTACGGCGGTGTTTCCGAAGTTATAAAAAAAGTAGTTTTTATCCAAGCTGAGGGGCACCAAATCATGTTTTTAACATGTATGTTTTCTGTTCGTAGATAACCACAACAGGAATAATTTAAGCTAAAAAAAGTATTGGCGCGGCACGCTGCAACACCGCTCATGAGTCAGGTACTGTACTGTACATAGTCCTCTTCAGGTAGCCGCCTACCCAGGCCGGTGAGCGGTGTGCAGAGTTTTGGCCGTTACCACATTAGTCGAAAACTGCTTATATCGAACATGAGTGGTGTCTGCTTAGGAACTGCATTTAAAGAACGTTACACCTGTGTATACCGATTTCAAGTTCACCACTACTCATTCAAACATATTTTCTATCGGCCGAACATGGCGAAAATGGTAGTTTTTGTGGGCTTTTTTAGGTATGTAAATCTTGATGCAGAATCTTTGAAAAGGTTTAGGCGTGTACACCACACATTTACCTTTAATATTACGTCATAAAATGATAGTGTCGACGCTGCAAGTCTCATAGAGGCGATCTATCGGCGAGACGACTGCACGCCTGTTCAGTGACTTGACCTTAGAGGCTATGGAGAGACACGATGCGTGTGCTTGTCTAGTCCTTACCAATTGCGCACTTCTAGGCCTCTAACGTGCAAAATACGTTCACACAGACGACCACCTTAAATGCTGATCACAGTCTCAAGGCCCCGGGCACAGCTAGTGCGTAGTTACAAATTGCTGATGGATCAGAAATCATTTATATAATATTAAAGCACTGTAATAAAAATTTTAAAGTGATTTGAATGAAAATAATTTACTCTGATTTGCAATCTGAAAGTTTATCATTAGAAAGGAACTGACACGTGAAAGCCGCGTTCAGGTGAAATGCGAGCTTGAAGACGTCACACAAGTTGAGGAGGTAACTGCCGGTAGGCGGCGAGGTAATTAGTGGCTAATAACTCTTACCTCCATGAAGTAACCACTATAACGTCACTAGCATATTTCCATACAGTTCTAGTTATACATTTTTGAGAACACATACTATGAAAGCCTGAAGTGCTCTTTGTCAGTCCACTATAGCTGAACTTCGATAAGGTAAGGGAACTTTTCGTCTCGTCGACAGCGAGGTCATTAGAGACAGTGATACAACTTGGTACAATGACAGGATCTGGGAGGCGAGTCGACCATGGACTTTGTTAAGGAACACCATCCCAGCATTCACCTGGAGCGATTTCGGGAAACCATGAAAAACGGAAATCAGGATGACCGGAGCGGGGGATATAACCCGGGTCCTCTCGAATGCGAGTTCAGCGTGTTACTGTTGCGCCACCTCGCTATTTGCCGAACTTATGATTACTGTAAAAATGTTGTCCGTACTTCCAACAAAACCGACCAATAACAAAGTTTGTCTATTATTTTGACGAGCCCCAACAAATATAGAATTTTTTAAAATTCGATGTGTACATAAAGTAAAACAAAGCGGCAAAATTTTGGTTTTTACGGAGTGTCTTATGGAGATCATCAACTAGGAAATGAGTTGATTTAATAACTACCTGCAAGAAACTGACGATTCGTTGCAAATTTTTCTGAACTTCGAAAAACGATTTTAGTCTTTACGTGAATTCTGGAATCGCCATTTATTACGCCTCTTACCTTCAAGTCAGTTTATACCGTTGACTATGAATATATCACGATATTTATCATTCTAGTAATTCCATTCATAGCCTGATTACTCATTCATCAAGGACGTATAGTGGTTGTTTTATAAATTACTGTGCAGACATTTAATATTTGGTGTTAAAAAGTATAAAAATTTATTTTTAAAATTACTTACGCATTTATAATTAGTACAAGTAAGGTGTTTGTAGTACTTGTGCTGGCATTCCTTAAGTTAATATTTTGAATATCAAATGTTGCTGTGTAGTACATTGTCAACTTACCACTTGTGGTGTTCACTGCTATAGAACATACAAAAAATACGGAACAAAAAATATTGCAAATCCTTAGAAATGCGCGATTTTAATCTGCGTTAAACTGGTAACTAAGAACTAGGAAAATACATTTTCAAGTGAGTTACAGTATTTTAACATAGATTATTTTGTTGTATTATAAAACACTACAGTACCTACGATGTAACATAGTTTCTCGTGAATTCCCCTGCTGTCACTTTCTTTGTGTTACAGGTACTACGTACTTCAAAATAGTGTCTTCATTTTACGTACAAGAATGTGTAACCATCACTAGATAGTTACGCGTCAAACGTCACATGCCTGCCAGTTACTTGACTGTTTTTTTTCTTTAAGGAAATTGTAAAAATGGAGGCAAATGTCAGGTTGACGGGAAACCACCTTCCAAATTATGTAAGCTAAGTTTCATGTGCAGAGCTGATTTACTTTTTATTGCATGCGTACATTTCCGTATCCGGTGATGTCTCTTCCACACTGGAGGAGTTCACTGCGACCATAAACTTCAGAAAAAAAAGTCTTTCAATTTTATAAATTTAATGTTAACTTTTAGAGTGATGTTTATTTTGAATTGAAGGATTGTCATCAAATTATTTCTCACCTGTAGGATGAATGTGTACTTTGGTTTATTTTGCAAAATGAGTGAATAATGTATGAGATACGTTCTACGAACACAGAATAATAAGAAAAATGAGCTACTGTAAAACTGAATTTTTAAACCTCGGCAAAAAATATTCATTGAAACATGATGAGTTGTTTAGATTTTTTGACGATTGAATATTCCAGTCGTTCTCTCGACGCCTTAACTTTCCATACTCCTTAAGAGGTAAAAAAAAAAAAAAAAAAAAAGTGTGTAAATGTTTTAATGAATCGTTGATGTAACTCGAACATGACGAGCACTAGCAGTGATTTTTACATCAATATGGCAATTTCTTTAAAAAAAAGTTAATTAATCGTTTTTAGAAATCCGACTTTTAAGAAGTGTAGAAACATATGCTTTACTAGAATGACACATAAAAGTATTTTCTGAATTTTACGAAGTAAAAAAAACAGTAAATGGGAAAATGGATAAAATGTGTCTCTCTGTAGCTCTTAACCTTGTTGACACAATGTCACATAATATCGAGATGCTTTTGCTTCAGAATACTGCTTACGCAAATACCAAACAGTGCTTTCAGGACATTTTGTATTTCAAATATTAACGAAAAGAATATCTAATACGTATCCTTGATACCAATTTAACATAATTATACCGTTCCGAGTTCTTGGTATTTATTTAATCACATGATTAGCTAAGCAGAACGGTGAAATATTGATTATAATAGATCATAATGTCATTGTATCTTAAACCGTATGTTTATCTTAACAGTGGGTAAGGAAAATACATGCAAGTATGTGTATAGTTGCAACTGACTGTATTAAGAGCTTCGAAAGTTTCATTTTCACGTGCTCGTTAAGGAGGAATGATAAATATGGACAAAATTAAGCTAATTTGAGTGAAACTTTAGCTATGTTTTATCGTGAATTGTTTTGCTTTGTATTTACTAAATACAAAGCAAAACAATTCACGATAAAACATAGCTAAAGATTTTACCGATTTAAATAGTTTTAACGTTTGCAAGAAGAAGCACGTGATTAGAAATATAAAAGCACCCTTCTCTTTGGCATTTTTTTCCATTGTTAAACTTAAAAAGTAAATAAAGATTGCTGGAGCCTTTTCTTAAAATTGTGAGCGAAGAAAGTATTTCATAAATTGATAAAAAATACGTTTTGATATTGTTTATCTTAGCGGAAAGGAAGTGGGCGGAGTTTATCCCGACCGCCGTAACATCAGCGCCAATAAAACACAATATTCTCGGTAACTTGGTGAACTACAGCCAAACAACAAGGGGGTCAAATATCCAGGCGAGTGTCCAGACCTGTTCTACGACCGAGTGCTAGCTTTGTTATTGTTGAGCTGTAGCGTCATTGGAACGACGAATTGGAGAGGTATGTAGAAATACATAATACCTTCTGTAAATACATAGTTGACATCTACTACAAGGTGATTCGATACTAATGTTTTGCTCTTAGCTGTCACATAACCATGTCATATTCGTGTGGCCGTCTACTGAGAACTGAACTTATAGTTTAACTTAATGTATTTGTAGAGACAGAAAATTTTCGCGAAAAGAGTTTTGCAACAATTTGTTTCAGTAACTCCCGAGGACATCTGCAGCTATGCTTCATGGTCAGTGATTGGCTGTTTTTAACTCTCAGGCGTCATGGGGTTCTAACGTCAAATCACAGACGTGTGGTGTCGCTGTAACTTGGCATAGTCAGTTGAGCGATGCCTTTGCACTAAGGCACAGTTGCATAACAACTTTGGGGGGGGGGGGCGAGGTATATATTGCCCCCTATCCCAAATGTTGGAATGGGCACCCAAAAATATTTGTGATTGGGCGCCCAAATGTTGTTTTATTTTATTTTTAAGGAATTGTCTGTGTAAAGTAGGCCTGCTGGTCAATTATTGTTGTATATATCTTTGCTTCTAGATTTTGTAAAATGAAATAAAAATTTTGCAAAGGAATGTAATATTCCTTACTTGAAAAAATGTGAGAAAAAAGGGGGGCGCCAATTTACCTGCCCCTCCCTAAATCAGAGAGCTTGTTTCGCCACTGCAAGACACATTGTCTAATGACCACGAAGCAGTGCTCCAGATGCGTTCGTGAGTCATAAACAATTTATTCCAAAATTCTTTTCGCGAAATGTTCCTTTATCTATGTATTTGTATGTCATCTCCAACAATGGGCGACTTATGACGGCCGCCTACCCCACGCTTCAAATGCGTTCTAGTGTGTTCGTAAACAGGTTATTTTCTACGAAAATATTCCACATGTGCTTATTGTGCCAACAAACGAAAAGGGAACAAACTTCAGACATTAAGACACCACGCTCATTAAAAACACTGTTTCTAAGCCCTCTGACATGGCTAAAAACGGCTGTTTCAGACTTCTGTACTTCAAAATGTACTAACCGGATGTATGTGAAACTCAAATTGCGACCTGCACTGAACTTATTTGCAGACTTTCTACCAATAAATTATACGGTCACCGCTTAATGTCCCATACTAAAAAACCATTCAGCGAGAACCTTGCACGCTAGTTCAGCGCTTGGCTCGCTGAGCCGACGCGGCATTTGATGTGCGGTTCAAGGTCGCACTTACTGCCTCTGACGTGCGGATAGGCGGCGCCCTTAAGGTTATTAATTATTAATTAAACTGTCGTTCAAGACAAAAAAATTTGAATCTAAAATTTAATGGCTATATCTTTTATGCACTATGTAACGTACATGACAGTCTCAATTCAAAGGCTACTGAACTGAAGTTGACCTTCTCTAGTGAACGGTTGAACTAAAAAATAGTCAACACCTAAGTTATTCAGTTAGAACTGTTTCAGTATTGTAATTTTGTTTGCCCCATTAACAAGTGAAATTTTTATCGATTACAATACTTATTAGCGATATCTCTATACATTAAATGAAGTGCCGCACTCATTCATTCACTCAGCAACGCACAGCCCAAACCTCTGGACCTAGAAATGTGAAATTTTTAGCGTAGCTTTCCCTCACGGCGTAGGCACCCACTAAGGAAGAATTTTTCGAAAATCGAAAATTAAAGGGGTGAAAACGGGCAAAACGTGTTTTCGAGAAATTCTCAAAAACTCTCTAATCTGATTATATATTGGTAATAGTTTTACTTCAAAACACTGCCAAAGAAAATGCATATTTAATAATTTTTCGATTTTTCGAAATTCGGAAATTAAGGGGGAAAGCCGTTAAATGTGTTTTCAATAAATCCTCTATTTCTCTTAAACCAGTTAAGATATCGAGGTGATCTTTGCATCAAAATGGTGCTCGTGAATGTCTAAAATGTACATTTAGGATTTTTCAAAATTCGTCCTTAAAAGCCGGTAAAAAAATTAAATGTGTTTTCAATTAATTATCCGTATCTACTGTACTATTTGAGACATCGAGATGATTTTTGCTTTAAAATTAGGCTTATGTAAATACCTAAAAATTAATTATAGGATGCATGGTCTTTTATTTATAGTTTGAGTGCGTAAATATATACAAACTAAGTAATATTAGGTAATTCGCGACTTAAAGATATACAGAGAATATAGTACCATCAATTAATACATAATTGAAAGTTAGTTACAATCTTAGTACATGCAGGCGAAGCCGCAACGGGACAGCTAGCAACTTATATTTCCAACAGATTAAGCTTAAATAAACTTTTTTCATGCAGGCCTTAAGTGAATGCATTATTTATATTGTTGTCAGAAATTAATTTGCATGTAGAACATGTACATAATAAATTTTATTACAAGCTGTTTCCTAAGTATTATTTTATGTAACTTTACTATACCCAGTGAGGCCTACATCTTTAAACTTTGTTTATTTGAATTTTGTATTTAAAAAAAATGATAATTACAATTAGGTCAGGTGTAAAATACAGTATGTTAAATTTAATTGATGGAAATGGTAATGTAACGTAAATTAAATCAAAATAAGTTAATGGAAACTGTAATGTATTGTAAATACCACGTTACTCTCTTACCGTATGTCATCATCAAATTATTTTGGATATAAATTATTTTGGATTTGTTTAAATTTTGGCTTCATGCAAAGATGATAAGCTAAGTGCAAAATAAATCAGTACCAGGACGAGAAAGATGAAATGTAAAAACCATATAAATTTGGTGTGTGTGTGATGTATAAGTGATTTATATTAAAGTCTAGAGTTTATGCCTTCACGAAATTGTTTAGCTATAAGCCAAATTATAGCAGCAAGTTCTAAAAATTTATTGTAATTTGAAAATGACAAAAGTTTCTTACATGGCGTTCAAAAGGTTTTGTATTTGTCTGAATTCTGCGGTTTTTTAATAGTGTTGTACACACACACTCTCACACACACATACACACACCAACACACACACACACACACACACACACACATATATATATATATATATATATATATATATATATATATATATATATATATATATATATATATACACACAAAATAGATCGAAGTGGGTTCGAGAAAAAGTGATGTGATGCTGAAGCATCCAATTTGTAATAACGTTTGAGTCTATATTTGCCCAAATTTGGTGTTAAAGGATCTGCTTATCTTAACTGTAAAATATATTTGTGCCCCATAAATTCCATAAACAAGTCTTAAAATTCAAACATAATTTTTTTTGTGTGTTTTGTGGAGGAAGTCAAAACAGTAAAATCAATTATTTTAGTTTATATGAATAACCAACATTATCGACACACCTTGACATCTGTATTTCTTGTTTTTTTTTTTTTTTTGTGAAATATATTCGTGTTATGTGTAGGTGAGAGGGAATTAAAATTCACATAAGCAATGAAGGTCCACGATGAGGAGGTGGACAGGTGCCTAGCCAAGGGAGAGGGAGATATTGGAATATATTCTCACTCCTTCCAAATTCTGAGGAAACTGTAACATTTCCACTACAGCGCTTACATTCTCGAAAGTATATTATTATTTTGTCACGTACTTGGAAAACTGCTAAAATAGCACCATTTTGCATCTAGAAATCCAAAATTTCCCGGGGGAGGACCCTCGGACCCCCCCCCCCCCCTCCCGCGTTATTATAGGGTGTGAGTGAATGTGCCTTTTGGGTATCCAAAGTCTGTGCCCTTTGAAAGTACCGAGTCCGACCTTGGATGCGGAGTAAAAGTGTTATCACGGCGCCCTCAGGAAACGGGGCACATTCCTACCAATGGATGGTGCACATGATTTATCGGCACACACACACTGGCACAACTGGCAGCACAGGGGTGGCGCCTGGACGCAACTGCCTCTTGCAACGAGCTATATAGTAAACATATAGGGGCGGAAACAGCAATCTCCAGGCTCCGAGGTGAAGACCAATTGAACATTGTATTTTGACTCTAGATAAAATGGCGGACTCTTATTTCCAATCCAGTGACAAGAGCGATTATGCTGATTTAAACATTATTACAGTATAATATATCACAATAATTATTGGCATTTTTCCTGTGTTTAGCTGGAATATAGTGGAACCAAAAAGTTAACGGATTTTATGCGAACATAATGACGGACGTTTAACATAATGTTGGCCACACTGCTATTCGCCGTGTTTTCTGGGGTCAAAACAGCCGTTCAATTGGGCTTCACTTTGGAAGCGTTTCCACCCCTCTATGTTAACTATATAGCTCGTTGTCCTCTCGGGTCTATAAGGCCGGATGTGTTCCGATATATGGAGGCGGTGCTGCCACCTCGGCCGTTTGAAATGGGTGGCTCGCGTCCACGACAGGCTTCGGTCGAGGAGATGCGGGAAGGTCCACGTCAAGTACATGAATATCCTCCTCTTCCTCTCTGTGTTCCTGAGTTATCAGGGAATATAAAGTAACAGGCCTACTGTGTTATTATTATCCTCTGTGTATCCATGAGCCATTAGTGAGTGAATATTAATATTAACATTTTCATCTTTGTTAGGGACATTCTCTTGATATTAAGAAAGGGAATCCTGGAATATCCTTGGACTGTAATTATAAAGTTTAAGATTACCCCCAGAATCCTTCAGGGTTTTCTAACAATGTGGGAGATATCCCTGAGAAATGCCAATATCCAAAGGAGAATATCCCTGGGATCTCTTGGGAATGGAATATGTCCTCAGACAGCAGAATATCTGGAAACATACATGCGGCCTTCTCAAAACATTCACATGTTTTTGGCATTCTCAAGATATAGCAACATCCCTGTGAGGATAGGCATGTTGTCATCTCAGGATAACCTATGCTGGGTGGGAAAACATAAATTGTTTTTATTGTTTTAAAAACCTTTAATTAATTCTATGGTTTTGTATGTTCATTTTTACTTATTATCCAATAGTTTAAAATTTTTTTGGACTTTTCTACCCACCTGTACAACCGTCTTTTCTATGTACAAAATGATCATTGCCTGGTAAATATGTGATATAAAGCTGATGAACTGTTAATAGATACCACTCAACACCAAATATTCTATTCACACTCCTTCACTTCTACCATTTCGAAAGCATGAAACAGTTTGCCAACTGAATACAAAAATATTATTTTTCAAACTTTTCAAGGTTAAATGTCAAGAAGTACAAATTTGTGTAAATGTATATTCTTGCCCTTTTATGTACAATTTATAACATTTATGCAATACAGTTTTTCGTAGTACAATTGGATTTGTGATGAATGTGAGATAAAGCAGAAAATCTTTGTATTCATACACTCCAACAAAGACTTAACCACTGTAGTGACACTATAGTTGCACGAAATCTGGTGGAACATAAGTAACACAACTGTATAAAACAGCACTAAAAAGCATGAACTCATGTTAATTGCTTTGTTGAAACATGAAAATAAAAGTAGCGTGCACTCAAAAACATATGGCATAAAAACTTTGGTTACACAGGCTACATGTCCTTATATCTATTTTACATTTCAATGTTATCTTGCAGGTGGGTTTTTAAAATATGGTAATTTTAACCTACAAGACAGTATTTCATAGCATTTTAAATTATTCTTGTTAATTTTTATGTAAATGACAAGACTGCTAAGAAATAGTCAATGAGAACACAACATAAAATAATGAACAAAACTAAATTGATAGTGAAACCAAGGATTGTAAAACATTCAAGATGGGGCAGAAAGAAAGAAAGTTTATTAACCGGCGATACATCTGACATTTGAAAACCTTTTATAAGGGTTTCACTGTATACCAGTAATCCATGAAACACTTTCATAAAATCACTTTCTACAATCCAACAGAAAATACTATACCCTGAAGGATTCAGCAAAAATAACTAGAAAACAGAATTCAAAAGTGACCACGTGGAATAAACAGAAACTGTAAGAAGCTAACAGACCAATGCACAAAGGAAAATGGAAAGAACCATCGGAAAGTACTATAGTCATAAGTATATAAACCAACAAAACATAATTGAAATCAACAAAACACAACAAACCAACAAAAATAATTGAAACCAACAAAATCAAAGCAACAAAACTAATTAGAATTTAACAAAATACAATAGAAACCTACAAAACACAACAGAAACCAACAACTACAAACCAACAACTACAAACCAACAAAAACAAAGCAACGAACACAATAGAATCTAAAAAAACACAATAGAAACCAGCAAAACACAACAGAAACCAACAACAACAAACCGACAAAAATAACAAACTTGCAAAGCAACAAAAAGAACCGAAACCAACGAAAAACAGAAACCAGCGAAACACAACAGAAATTAACACAACAGAAACTAACAAAACAGAAACCAACAAAATGTAATAGAAATCAACAAAACAACAGAAACCTATACAACAAACAGAAACCAACAAAAACACAATGGAAATCAACAGAAGAAAATAGAAACCAACAAAACAACAGAAACCATCAAACCACAATATAAACCAACACAATACAACAGAAACCCACTAACGAAAATATAAAATAGCAGAATCTATCAAATCACAATATAAAACAACAAAACACACCAGAAACTAACAATACACAATAGAAACCTACAAAACGCAACAGAAACCAACAAAATACAACAGAAACCAAATAAAGAAAATAGAAAACAACAGAAACTAACAAAACACAAAAGAAACCAACAAAACACAACAGAAACTAACTAAACACAATGGAAACCAAAAAATAACTGAAACCAACAAAAATATCATAAACCAACAAAAATAACAGATACCAACATAAGAAAATAAAAACCTACAAAACACAATAGAAATCTACAAAATACAACAGAAACCAAGAAAAAGTACTGAAACCAACAAAAAGTACTGGAACCAACAAAAAGTACTGAAACCAACAAAAGAAATAGAAATCAATAAAAATAACAGAAACCAACAAAACACAACCGAAACCAACAAATAGAACTGGCATCAACAAAAACAACATAAACAAACAGAAGAAAATAGAAACCAAGAAAACACAACAGATACCAACAAAACACAACAGAAACCAACAGAGCACTGAACTACAGAAACCAACAAATCACAACAGAAACCAATGTTACTATTTCCAACTGAAACCAACAAAATCAACAGAATACAATGAAATCCACTAGGAAGCAACAGAAGCCAACAGACCATTGCACAACAGAAGCCAACAGGTCACTGCCCAACAGAAACCAACAAGAAACAACAATAAACAATGTAAACCACTAATGAACAACCAAAAGCAACATATTTTCACACATCAGAAACCAACAATCACAATATTAAAACCAACATAATCCACTAGGAAGCAACAGGAACCAACAGGCGTGCTCTTAACGGAAACCAACAAACTACAACAGAAAACCAATGAAAATAATTTGAAATAACATAAACCAACATACCTTTGCAGTTTGCACAACGTAAACCAATAGAAAGTGGCCATTTCACATATTAAATACAACAGAAAGTACAACACATACCAACAGATGTGCATTAGAAAACATCAGAATTTTTTTTGGGTTTTCTGTTGGTTCCTATTGAATATTTTTGGTAGGGTTACTTTCCAGCTCCCAGGTCTTTAAAAATTTCTATCCCATAAATAAATGCATACGGGCTGTGGCGAGATTACCCCTACCTGCCCCTCTAAAATACTATTTCTAAATTTCCAGCCCCTTTCAGTCATCAATTCACACTACAAAACATTCCACTCCCATACAAACCAATATCTTCGTACAAAGATGTACACAAAAATATCTTATGGATGTAATAAACTACTGTATACTGAACTCTATAAGCCTACCTTGCTGTGATCTCAAACATATCCTTTCAATCTTTTCACTGTTATTTCCCTTCTCCTTGACCCTCTCTTGATCAGGTAACAATTAACCCTGTCCATCCCTCTCCATTCATAATAATAATTATAATATATTTTATGCTCGTAATTGGGCTAACACTCGGTGGCGATAAGACTCCTCCCCATCCTCACAGCACCAATCCTCCAATCCCCTCCTAAACCTTTCAACCTCCCTCACAGCCACAAACTCTTCCCGCTGTGCATTCCACTCCCTCACCAACCTCACCAGCATTGAGCGTCAACCCCTCTCCATTCTCCTTCACACCCTCTGAATTTTCTACTTTTGCTACATTTTCCCTTAAACGTTCCCTTAGTTTGTAGGCCAAACTGCCCCATACACCCTCCCCTTTCATCACCCTAGGCCTAAAGTTTCTTTCCTCCTCACCAGACTCACCCTGCCTCTTCCATTTATTCATTACCCACCTCACTGTCCTTCTCTAGCTCCTCTACCTCCACATACAGATCCCACTCCGCGGCAGCATATTCTAATACTGAACAAACCATTGCGCAATTTGCCTTTCCCACCACCTCATCACTAACCCCTCTTAACACCCACCCGAGCAGTCCTAATTTCCTTCTTAAGAGTGTGTGGTAGATAAATAAACACTGAAAACATCAATTGACTTCTACGCTTTTTTAGAAGCCAATATGGATAAAATACTCAATGAGAATCCTAGATAATGGTATTTGCCAACTTTATGAGAAAATATTTATCCAGAATTACTATTTTGTTATGCGAGATCTCATGTGCCGCAGTTAAATATACGATGTTCCGGCGTCAGAGATTGTGTCTCAGAAGCTCGTAACACTGGAAACAATTTTGTTTAATACGTTGGCTAAAACTATTGTCTAGGATTGCTATTGTTTAATTTTCGCAAATTAGCTTCAAGAAACTTACAGTTATAGATTAATGCTTTTAGCGTTGAATAATGTACCACGCCCTCTTAACCACTCTGTCCACCTTAGATCAGTCTGTACAACCACCCCTAGATTCTTATATATTCTGTGGTTACCTCTACCCATCCCATCTGTATACCTCTCTACTCACCACTCTCTTCCTAGTAAACATCACTAACTTGGTTTTACACATTAACCTTCATTCTGTTCTCCTCCAAGAACACAATCTATTAGTATCATCATCCAAGTTGTTTCCACTGCCCACCTCTGTATATAGTACAGTCATCTGCATACAGTCTTCTTTTACCTACAATTCTGGTAGATGGCAGAGGGTCCTCTGAAAAAGTCCTCAATCCAGTCAACCACCTGCTTGTCATCCAGCAGTAATACCACTTTTCTCAACAAGATTCCATGGGGAACTTTGTCAAAGTCCTTCTCGAAGTCTATGAAGCAGGCATACACCTACTTCTCCTCATCAACTGCCTGAACAAGATCCTCTAACAAACCTGCTAACTGTTTACATCATCAACTATTTTTGTAATTCTTAGTATGTCCGTCAATGTGCTCCATTCCATTTCCCTCATCACTACAGATAGTGTATAGTTACCTTCTTCCTCTCTACCCTGCCCCTGTGTACTCCACATACTATTCAACATTTTGCTGTGCTTCTTTGCACCTACACTTCCACGTACAGATCACACTCTGCTGCCACATCTTCCAGCATTGGCTGTACCATCGTGTAGTACCGTAAAACTAGATGAATAGAAACAAAATTAAAAACAAGTTCCTAGCTTACACTTTCTTTTTGAATAACATTTTGCTACAATTTAAGTTCTCTTCATGGATGGTTTTAACTTGCATATCTAAATATGTAGCGAAAACTCCCTTTTATACTACTTGCATATTAAAGAGTTAGGACAGAAATAATTTATGATCTTTGAAAGATTTTTGCAATGGGGATGTATGACAAGATGAGTGTTCATGGATATACTCCTTTCACTTGCGAATGTTGCCAAGTCGCAGATAAACCCACAAATTTTTTATTTGCTGGCCCAGAAGGGGAGCACCCTAGGTTAGTAGCTAACTACTAGTAACTACCACGAGTTAGGAGGGGAGCGGGGAGGGTAGCAGCGTGCCAGGCCTTAGGCCTATGCGCTCTAACTACTGCATGCAGCTTGGGTTAGGGAGGAACTTGGCTCAAAGGCCTACTTTGAGGTTTTGAAGTGCT
>PNEQ01104257.1:18144-38451 GCA_003012365.1 Medauroidea extradentata
CCCTTAAAGGGTCATGGTAAACCCGCGAGGCCGCGGGAGGAAACCCATGACGATAGACATGCGAGGTGGGATCTCCATGCTTGGAAGAAAAGAAAGAATTCATGCTTTGTATGACATGCATGTTAGTTTGTGTTAGAAGGTGAAAGTAAAGACGAGCAGGGAGGGCTCGTGATCCAGCTGTAAAAGAAGTACAAGATTATACACTTAAATTTACCTTATACCTAGTGGAAATAACCTGTAGTTTCCCGAAGGGCGGGCTGGTGCCCGCTGTCCCTTTTCTTGCCAATTCCTGGGAAGTTAAGTCGCGACCTGGTAATGTATGAAAGAGGCACATTTGGTGTATTCCATCAGTACGCCAGGTCACATCCAGCATTGCCCGAGGGGTGGGGGTAGCTAAGGCATTTGGGTGTTGTCTTAGCGTTATAGAGAACCTGTTGCCACTCTAGGGTGAGTTGAGCAGTCGGCCAAATATATACGCCTCATCTTCCTGCCCGCTGCACCCTTCTCGGGTTGTCGATTTCACACTCTTGTTGTGAGGAGCCTCAGTCTTGATCTTCACTCTGGGTTAGTTCCTTCGGTCGGATCCAGATTGGTCCATCTTCTTCAGAAGGCTGCATGTTGGGCCAACCTGGTGCTTTTACTTTAGTGGTGTTACAGTGGCTTTTCACACAGGATGTGCTTCGGCCTCCTGTGTTTTGAGGCCACCGTTTCGTCGTAGTTCCCTAGTGCCAGCACCAGCGGGTTTCCAGACTTGGCATCAGTTTAATAGAATTTGCAGGTCAAGTGGAGGATTGGTTTTCGAGCCTGGGGTTACGTTGGGAGTATATCTTGGTGCTCCAGCAGTTATTCTGAGTGCTTTGTTCTAGAGGCTCAAGAGGGGACACTTGTGACACTGTGCAACGTAGGCCCAAACTGGGGCTGCATAGGTCAGGACAGGCCTAATTAAAGCTGAGTACAATCTGACTCCAGTTTTTGTGCTCAGGTGGTGGTCATTATTAAGGAGCGGGTATAGCTGCGCTAGCAGGCCATTTGCCTGTCTAAGCTTAGCACAGGTATGCGCCTTCCAGGTCAGTTTCTGGTCCAGTATAACTCCTAGGTATTTCACCTGTGGGTGATACTGAATTGGCGAACCAAACAAGATTGTCTCTGGGAGGAGAGGGGGGACTCGCCTATGTGTGAAGATTACTGCTTCAGACATGGCTACATTAATTTTGATACGCCAAAGTATTAACTAGCTCTCAATTGTTTGCAGGGCTAGTGTACTTGCGATTGTTGAACCCCTGTGTTATATGCTCCACTTTGCGCACAAGTTGTTGTGTCGTTGAGTGGCTGCGCCTGAAGCCAAACTGTTCATTTGGGAGGGGTTCGTTCTGCCTAAGGTGCGTGTTGATGCGTCTAAGTAGGATGCATTCAGCAAGCTTGGACAGTGAGCTCAAGAGGCTAATCGGCCTGTAGTTTTGTGGAAGTGTGGCATCTTTTCCGGGTTTTGGGAAGAGAATGATATGGGCTCGCTTCCATTGGTCTGGGAAATGCTGAGTGCGCAATATGCCATTGATGCATTCAGCTATAGAATCAAGGGTAGATTGAGGCAGTTTCTTTAGGACAATGGTCTGTATGCCATCATACCCAGGTGCCTTCATGGTGTTAATTTGCGGACGATTCTTTTTATTTCAACACCATTGGTCAGCACTGGTATTGATCTAGGAATCTGTGCCATAAGTGTAGCGACTCGGTCTTCGATGTTTGCAGTGTGGGCAGGGTCTGAGGGAACTTGGTTGGGCTGAAATGCAGTTGCTAGTGTGCTGGCCAGCAGGTCTGCTTTGTCCTGTGGTGTGTAGGCCACACCATCAGGGCCATTCAGAGGGGGCATATGGAGGGGTTTGTTCAACAAACCTCGTGTCATTCGCCACAGGCTGTTGTCCTTAGTGGTTAAGGCTGATACTTTGTCTTGCCACTCTGCACTTCTGTGGTTAAGAGTTTCAGCCTTTATCTGCTTCTGGAGTCTATTGTAGCAGTCCTTATGATGGAGGCTACCTGAAACAGTTTTAAAATAGTTTTTTCTTGAATTTCCTACTAACTCTGCAATACAACAAGTCGTCATTGCAGCATATAAGCCTATTACAAGCTGCACGACCAATCAGAAGACAGCTGCGCTCTCACTGGCCAAGCTAGATGCAGGTCCTTCCCCTATATAAGACCTTTGTTTTTCCAATTAATCATTATTATCTTATACTGACTATATTCCCATTCTGGAATTATTTTTGTGTGTGTTGACAGAGACCATATGTGGTCTTATTTATTTAATTTTTTCGTAATTGTTAATTAATAAAATAAACGATATCACAAACAGTCCCACTAAACAGAAACACAGCCAAAGTCATCTTTTTTATTTTCTTGTTATAAACATTTACATAGATTAACTGCTCATTGCAATCCTGCCAAAGCATACACACGCCTGAAACTTTAATTGTCTCCAACACTCCCCCTCAATAAAATTTTCATACTCATTTTTAACATGAAAAATATAACAAACTACCACTGCTAAAAACAAAGGGTGCTTTTCAAGCCCTAAATAACACACATATTTTTGAAATGGTGGAACGTTTAAAGGCTTTGTAAGTCCGTCTGCAACTTGGTTCTGCGTGGCAACATGCTTCACTTCAATTACTTTGTCTTGTATTTTTTCATTAATGAAGTGGTAGCGGATATCCACATGTTTTAGTCTTTTGCTACTCTCTGGGTTCTTCGACACTTTTATTGCGGCCTGGTTATCCTCATATAGCACTACTGGCTTCTCCGAACATAACATCCCAAGGTCGTTCATTACTCCCCTCAGCCAACATGCTTCCGTAGCTGCTGAGCTGAGTGCCATATACTCCGACTCAGTAGACGAGAGCGCCATCGAATGTTGTTTTCTTGAACTTCACGTTACAGTGCACCCCAGCACTCGGAATAAAGTTCTGGAAGTAGATTTTCTGTCGTCCTGGTCACCTCCCCAGTCAGTGTCCACATATTGTTCCACTGTTGGAGCCGATGACAGACGTCTATAGACTAGTAACACATTTAAGGTTCCTTTGATATACTGCAACACTCGTTTGAGGGCTGCCCAGACTATTTCACTAGCATTTTTTTGATACCTGCCCAAGATGCTCAGCGTTACGCACAGATCAGGTCTGGTTCCTACAGCTGCATACATCAAGCTTCCTATTGATTTACGACACTTAATTTCAAGCTCCCTGTCTTCCGGCTGTTGATCGCCTTTCGAAATCTTGAAGGATGCGTCCATAAGGGTTGCCACAGATCTACAATCTTCCATCCCGTACTTGACCAGCACTGATTTAAAAAACTGTGTTTGGTTCAGCTTGAGTGTTCCTTCCATTCTGTCTTGTGAGATGTTAATCAAAAATGATTGCTACCCCCTCCCCCGGATTGATGACATACTGTACAGCTTGACAGGGTCACAATGGTTCTCTACACTTGACATTAAGAGTGGCTACTGGCAATGTGAGGTGGCACAAGAGGACAGGGAGAAGACAGCCTTCTCTGTGCAAGGGAAAGGAACTTGGCAGTTTAAAGTCATGCCGTTTGGGCTATGCAATGCCCCTGCTACCTTCGAACGACTAATGGAAAAGATCCTACCTCTAGATATTTACCAAGTTTACTTAGATGACATCGTGGTCACAGGTAAAACATTTGAAGAACACCTTACCAGACTAGATTCCGTGTTCCAGAAAGTGGCTGCTGCAAATTTGAAGCTGGTTCCCAAGAAGTGCCACTGTTTCTGCTAGCATACCGTTCTGCTGTTCATGAAGCAACTAAGGTGACACCATCAAGGATGCTGTTTGGAAGAGAGCTCCGTCTCCCGAGCGACCTGATGTTCGGACGACCGGCGGAGGAAGACCAGATTGCATCTCCAGTATGCCAGCGAGTTACGTCGCAAGTTGGTTCACACTCACAACTTTGCCCGGCGACATCTTAGAATCAACACCGACAGGATGAAGACTCGCTACGATAGGAATGCACCAGATGAAACATTTCAAGAAGGTCAACTAGTGTGGTTGTACAACCCTCAGAGAAAGAAGGGGTATTGTCCCAAGCTGCAGAAGAATTGGGAAGGCCCTTATGAAATAGTGAAGAAGATCAATGACGTTGTGTTTCGGGTTGTTCGTCGAGGCTCTCGGGCGAGAGGACCTAAAGTTGTACACATCGACAGATTAGCCCTCTACGATGGATGTGAGGCTGTTGTGTGTTCGGGACGAACAGACTTAAGGAGGGGGAAGTGTTACATGCTGTGTTTCCGAGGGCGGGCTGGATGGGGCCTGTGTCGAAACACCTTGAGAGCTGGCCGATGACTCAAAGCCCGAGTGTCTCACAGTGGGAATCCCGCCGAAACTACGTCATAGATACCTGTCCCAACTGCGTTTTTGCCCTGCGAAGCGGCATACGTGACTCAAACCACATCCGAAACATGATGTAATATCTAATTTTAGACCCCTGTAATGTGGTAATTCCCCTGCTGTTTTGCCTGGTATATAAGGGCTGAATCGACAAATTGGAGAGAGTTTTGCTATTGGTCGTGCTAGAGGAAGGTGCTATGGTTGTGGAGATAGACTGGTGAAGACATCTTGGTGACGTCAGTGTCTACTGTGAGGCGGCAGGCGGCTACCTTCGGAGCAGTGTTGGACGAACCAAGAGGACTGCTGCGGCGGGCTGACGGGCGAAGAAGGCGGTACGCGACGGGAGTCGAACCGAAGACCTCAAGAGTGAAGACAGCGGTGCACTCTGGGTGCTGCGCAGCACACGACGATTCATCACCACGGCGGACTATTAAGGTTGTACACTGTCACTACTTGAAATACTGTTGATTGGATATATGACTGAATTTTATTGTGATTTGTACTGTTTAATTAATTGATGGTAGACATTTTTTGTGCTTTAATTGTCAAAGTTAATTAACATGTCTGTGATACAGTAGTAATTGTGTACATAACTAATTGTGTTGTGAGAGTTATAGTTGATTACTGTTTTGTGTATTTCGTAGCTTTGTGAGCTATTAAATCTAGTACTTAATTTAATTATTTTATTTCTAATTAAAAGACCTCTATCCCAAAAGAACTCATGGGAATTGCCCACAAATAAAATTTATGTCTCAAACTTGTAACACTGGTGTCACATCATTCAGCCAGAGGTAATCCACGCAAAATCTTGTGGAGCCATCTTTTTTCTTTTATGTTGTCTACCTTCTCGTTTACAACCTCTATTTCCTGGTACACCATTTCTTTAACATCGTCTATTTTTATGTCCACCACTTCGTTCACTTTGTCTACCTTTTCACTTACACTGTCTACAAGACTACTAACATTCTCTACTTGCTTATTTACACTATCAATTTTATTATCTACACTATCAATTTTCTTATCTACGTTTTCATTTACACTACCAATTTTCTTATCAACATTTTCATTTACACTATCAATTTTCTTATCTACACTATCAATTTTCTTATCAACATTTTCATTTACACTGTCTTTGACTGAATTCATTTGGCCACTTAATTGGCCACTCATTCCCTCAATGAGAGCTTTTAGTGCTTCTATTTCAGCTGACATTCTTCTTGTAATCATTCACATTTACAATGAAAATTAAACTTAAAATTTATAAAGTGGTTCAATTTAACTTGCTTCCGATGATGTGGCCATTTTCTGGGGACACTACTTCTGTCCAGGTTTTGTTTTCTTCAATGGAACGTAACTCCGAGTCAATTGCCTTCTTCCAAATAATGCTGTCACTACCGTTCATTGCACCTTGGTAAGTGAGCGGATCATTTAAACTTCTGCGGTTTTCTTCAACTTAATCGGTTTCTCAGCTTGCATGACTTAGTGTCTTCACTTCCCCAGTTCAAAGTGTGTGTTCACATGCAACAACAAGGTCGACATAAATTGTTGCCAAAAATATGTTTGTCTGTTCTGTGCTATAAAGCCTGTGTTTCATGTAAAGTGCCATATGTCTCATAATTTGCCATGCTTATCTCTAAAACTAGTTGACAGATATTTTATAGACATTGTTTATCCAGTTATGTACAACATGTTATTACAAATGCTGTAACTTTATCTGATGTGACAAGTATTTATAATAGTAATGACTAAAGCTCTTTTACCAATTACAAAATTTAGTAAGTAAGTTGGCTCACAGAGAACCTGTCACAAATTGTTTCTTGCCAAAGCCATGGCCAATGTAAACTACCGAGCCCAAACCGCTTTCACCTATATTTCAATAATCTCAAAAGATCTCCACTTAGAGCAATGCTCAAGGAGATCAGAAAATGTGTTTAGTTGTAATTATAATTTTGTAAATAATGTTTATATAAATTTAAAAAAATTAAAATCACCACAGATAACAAGAAACATTTGTACTGTTTGTACTCTTAACAATAATACATAGGTTCAGAATTAAATCATGGGTACACCGAAGAGCTCTATACGCAATTATGCATACGCATGAATGTACATCTGTGCTGTCTGTTCTGGCCACTGCCATAGAGGAACAGGTCTGGATACTGGAGTTGAAAATTGACCCCGTTATGACTAATTGGCGCCACTGGCACTCTGGGGTTGTTTTAACATTGCGTGAATGGGACTACAAGGAGCAAACTCGTGTCGGAGCTGCTAGGAGAACTGCTAGTACGACGCTATATTGCAATGTTTAAACAACACTACATTGCTAGTGGCGCTTTCAGTCATAACGGGGACAACTCCATAGCATTGGTAGATAGGCGAGTGTCCAGATCTGTATTTCTACGACAGTGGTTCAGGCCGATCTGTGGACGCGAGAATCCGGCTTTAATTACTTACTTTCTCTTTGTATATTGTAAACATGACTTGTTGGATATCTTTGTGCAAACTACACACAAAAATGATTTAAGGATTCAATCACGGTCTATCAAGGTAGATGTCTTGACACTGAGGAATAAAATGTGACTCCCTTCTTGTCGCCGAGCGCTAGTAGTAATTTAGTATAAAATTTGTCTTGTTTTTGTATTTGACTTAGCTTAAAATGTGAAGTTGTTACCGGAATTGCGAGTATTATATCGAATAAAAAATGGGAATGTAATTTGGTATTGGTACACATTTTTTTACAACAATAAAATTTAATTTTCCAATGTTTTACATGTAGATGCACATTGCAACGATTCTAAAATTTTGTACGGCACTAAATATAGTTTTTGTTCGAATGTGTTCACTAAAACAATAATACACAACATATTTATTCAGACTACTTTTATAAACAGTTCCACACATGCCAATGCATTTATGGACATGGAACATGTATATACTATATCAGCTTACCTTATTAACAATATTTTATGTAAATAATTGCAAAAATGTTAAAACGCGAGATGTAAACAAGACAAATCTCCCACCAAATTACTACTAGCGCTCGGCGACATGAAGGGGTCACTTTCTCTTGCTGGAGAGCATACACAGTGTCAAGACCTTTTATTTATTTATTTATTTATTAGCAACTGCGGTTTCATTTTCACAATGAAAAGGATTTGTCAAATAGTCTTAGACCGTGGACGCAATAAACCAAACAAAACTAAAGCAATGTTTATTACCATAATGTTCCAGTACTGTCGTTTACCTGGCGGAGAAATATTAAAGCTGTTTACTGCGAACAATTCCCTTACTGCTGACAGATACTGGTTTCTATGCGTACTGGCAGAAAACTAATGAGCCCCGTAGAAGCATATACGGTAGAGAACAATACCGGACACGTCCTATACCTTAGCATTGGAGACGTTTGAGACATTGACGTTAGCGCTACCTAGGTGGAGAAGGGTAGTAAATTTGGCGCGAAATTTAAATTAACATGTGTTTAAATGGGAGACAGAGACATTTTCCGATGCCCGTGTCTTTATTACAGATGAAGAAACAAGTTTGGTGATAATTTTAATATTATAGCTAATAGCAATAGTTCATAAATATCGATATCTCAGAAGTTAAAAGGCGACTTGTTATTTGCTGTGGAGGTAAGAAATAAGGACAAGTTGTGTGGGGTTATGTGAACATGGCTGCAGTACATATACTAAACAGAACAGCTTTGATTGCGTACATTTCATAACAAGCAAGACTTTTGGATGTCCGATAAAACTAGTAACATTATTTTAATTACATAGCCTATTTAAAGTAATTAATGTAATATACTATAATTTTATACATTCGTTCTGCTGAAAATTTGGTTAGTAAAAACCAGGTTTGCCTAACTTTTCGGCGACTGTACTTAGTGAAATGATTAGTAAAATAATTAAGGTAGTATTTACAGTGGTACAATTAGGACACTTAATAATTTTAAGAATGAATAGCAATAACTTATGGGTAAATATAATTTCCATCATGCATTTTAAAGAACTGAACATGCTGTAAACAGAAATGTAGCTAAGGAGATAGGCCTACGGTATTTATTACAAGTGTTAAATTCCTATCCTATAAATTCATCATCCAACAAATCTTTCGTTACTAAATACATTTACCTTAGCCGTACTTAATAATATGTAGCACTCACAGTTGGGCTACTGCTCCGTGGCAAGTTCAGTTCTTTTTTCTTAACTATATTCCAAACCCTTCAGAACTATTCCTACACATAAACCTCCCCACAAATCCCATTCTGCCAATGCACACTCTAACACTGTTCGAACTGTTATGAAATATGCCTTTTCCTTCTCCACCAAGTGTCCCTATAGCAACACTCCTAGGTAATTGTATTGTCACATTCTGTATTTCTTATTTATCGCACCTATAAATACTCCTGTTCATCACACTCTTCCTGTAAATTTCACTATCTTAGTTTTGCATACATAAATTTCCATTTTGTTGACCTCACACTACCTGACCGCAAGTTGTTCTTTTTGCCAAACAGTGTGCAACACACAATCCTCTACAAAGTAACTTATATTGCTCCCACTCTACAATACATTATTTTTGTTTGTGTAGTATGCGTAACGATTATAACTAATGTACTGTTGTTAAAAACTAACCAAAAATATTTCGCTGCAGTGACCTCACATTAATTGGAATAAAATATCTTGAAACAGTACCCGATGATACTTCAAGGAAACAACTCCCAAAATGTATTTTTAATTTTATATAAGATCATTATAATCATGATAGACTATGACATGCATAAAGTAACAAGAATAGATATTTTATATAAATTACGAGATGTCCATGTCTCTCATGGTATTAAGGCCTCTTTTTACGTAGGCCCATAGCAAGGTTTTGGGGACGGTGGCTGAGGTGGTGAATTGTTTGGGGTGAGGACCCTTCCAGGCAGGTGCCCTGGGGTATTCTGCCCCTATTTTTTAAAGACTCATGTACACACACTTTTAGAATGTTTGGTACCTATGGTTTGTAACAATTATTTACAACCAAATGTGTTTTCTAACAAACCCCTTATATATTTTGTAGTAACTGAACAATCATTGAATGAAATTATACTTGACAATACTATGATAGCAAAAATTACAGTTTGGCACCTAGTTTGAGTTAATGCAACAAAACATTATACACATCGAAACATGGTAATAGAATTTAGATTCCCACAATTATCAATACTATGCCGCTATGTACACTAGTCAGAAGTGCAAAACAAGTATTGTACAAGTGTGCTTAAAATACACTCATAATCAAGATTACTGCCAGTGACAATTTTTGCAGTATAATTGTATATGCTACACTCTACTAAATTTGCAGTATTCTCACAAAATACAATTTTTTTAACCAACATTCTTATTACTTGCCAAATGTTTACGTCCCACAGTAGAAATATATTTTTCACAAACAACCCTTCCTACAGAAATATCACAATATTTTACAAACCTGTTGGGCGAATGTGAAGGGGGAAAAAAAGAGTAGGGAGGAAGAGGAAAAATAATACAAATACATTTTTTTAAAATTGATATATTTTCAGTACATATTAAGCTTCATCAAAATAATGAAAATGGATAAAAAATGCACTACCTTTACTTCAATGGTACAGTATTCCTGCAGAAGTAAAGTTTGAAGGAGCAGTGCAATTCCCATACCACATATAAAAACATATTTCTTCTTTAATGTGCTAAGGTCCCAGTACTTTCACCAAACACATTCCTCGGACGATCATTTCCTACTTTAAGGTTGGAAAACAAATACGTAATATATGTCCAAGTTATTCAGTGTCCTTGTGCGCAAAGCAAATTGCCAAATAAAATAATGACTGTCAAGTCACATTGTTTCACAAGGAAGCTTTCCCAAGAGAGGAACGAGGTTGTCGAGTGAAAGGGGGCAAATTTTCTACGAAAATCCTACAGCTATTGCACATTTTAAATAAATTTACATTAAAGTATGAATATTTTACGTTATATTTTACCCACATTCACAAGAAAGACCAAAAAGCTTGCTACTTTATTGTGTGTACATTTAAACTACCCACACAGCACAAAATGTCTCTGTTATGTTTCAGAAATGTAACAATTTAAACATTGAGACATTGCAAAAAGTTGCAGATACATATCCGATACCTTTAGGACACATTTCTGAAATGTAAAAATGTTCAAAATTTGAAACACTCTAGAGACGTTTCGGTGAAACTTTGCAGGGACGTTTTGGTGAAACATCGCAGAGGTGTTTTGGTGATACATCCCAAAGAGGTTTCTGCGATACATCCCTGAGATTTTGGTAATACATCTCAGAGAGGTTTCGGTGAAACCTGCTACATTTTGGGTAAACATCCCTCCTAGGTTTCGGGTAAATATTCCACATATTCTCTTCAACATTCCAAATGGTTTCTTTGCTGTGTTTCCTAAACAGTTTCAGGTTCAGTTTGATTTTATTTGAATAAAATATTTCACTAAAAATGCAAACATATAATGAGTACTCATGATGTCAAATTTTTAAAATATATTTTTAGTAGTGATTCTTTAAATGATCCAAGTTCCCTACCGAAATGAATTTCTGGATCTGCCTTGTTCCTAATTTGCTACAACGCTTTAGGCTCTATCATTTCAGTGAAATGCTATAACAAATTTTCACCTTCCATTACACTCTGAAAATCAGTTTATCTGAACACATAACACTCCACTGCCTACTGAAATGTGATATAATTGCCAAATAATAAAGATAATTTCTACTAATTGAGGTAGCAAATGTGTTGAAATATTCCCAAGGAAGTGACCAGTAGCTGATTTAAGCAACTATCTTGGTGTATGGAAGGGGGGGCAGGGACAGAGAGGTGATCCAGGTCTGGGTCGTAAGGTACGGGGGAGTATGCGTTAAGAAGATATAAGCACACCCAAACTAAAAACAGGGGGTCCAGGGTACTCCGCCAGAAAATCTTGGATCTGTACGAGCAAATTTTTGCTATTTTAGGAGTATCCAGACCATAGATTTAAATATACTACTTTAAAAATGTTAATATTTTTTACAATAAGTTATTCTTTTAAAGGAAAAACCTTTGTGCTGATATAAAAAATGTGCCTCGTAATATGGTTGCCACCCCAATTAATAAGAGCAATAGCCATTAAAAGCAATCAATTAATATAAATTACGGATATAATAATAAACATGAAAATCGACCATTTATTCTTCTCAGCATCATGCCAGGATGTCAATGTCAATGAGACAGTTTTTAAGAAGGAATTATCTATGTACAGAATTTTACAGAATGCATATCTATTGTTTGCATAGTTGGCAAATATCTGGGTCTTTTTCTCCACCCTCCCCCGCTCATTTAATCCCTCCTCCCCTAACAGCCAGACGAGAGGGGAAGAAAGCAAGCATATATTTAAGATACAAAAATGTTAAATTGTTATAATAATTAGAAAGTAAGGAATTTTAGGAACTAAGGGATACATGTAGGATGATTGTTGAAGTATAACTGAAAGAAATTAAATAATTATAGTATGAAATACAGCAATGGCATGAAGTTAATGTCTTTGTGGGGCGGGCCATATTTCAGAAGCTATATCCTGATTGGCCCAACTGAATGAAAGCCTGCAGGGCAAGTGGCGGGGATGTTGGCACCAAACAAGAGCAAAGCTAGGTTGTTGTTAATGGATTTTGGTACAGAATACAGATGTTTCTGAGCCCCGAAAGACGACGATGAGAGACAGAAAACGGCTGGCCGGGGTGCCACCGCAGGGTGTCAGTTCATGCGTTCGAACATCTTTAGAGAAACGGTGTTGAATCATGAGATTAACAGGCCAGGATGACACCGCCAGGCGTTTTCAGTTTATGTGTCGGGATGCCTACGAGTTGCGTATTCTGACCGGTTATTTAGAAATACTGCAAAGCCTCACAAGTCAGGGCAGCACACTGCTGACGAGGTCACTGTAATCTTCTATGTAATTTAACTACGTATTCCTGACAATAGCAGGTGTATAATCATTAAGTGCAAAACCGGATGAACCTCGTATAACAATGGTTGTGCAGGAGAGGACAGTGAGAGCTTGCTATCCGATTGGAACTGAACTTGCAGACTTCTTTATTACTCTACGCACTCAAGAAAATATGTTTATACATACATACACACATGTATATATATATATATATAATTTTTTTTTAAATACAAAAATTTGAAGTTTTGAATTTTTATAATTGTAAGCATACAGCCCGCAACATTAATTTTATTTCAGTGTTAATTATTTAACTACAGTAATTTTATTAGGTTTTCACTGAGTTATGTTCCCATAACATCCAAATTTTGACATTAATATTCTGTCGGGAAAACTATGTAAGCTAAAATATTGTTTTTGAGAGGCTAATGTAGTCACTAGTGACATATACAAAACTAAAGCTATTTCGTACAAATTAAATTTTAAAAATTTTATGCTTGAATGACCTTAAACTGCTTTCACCGTACAAAGAACTTAATGAAAACAAACCTGTGTCACAGTAACAGCACCACCATTTCTTAAAGTTTCTGAAGGTCACTAAAATTACGTAAACAATTTATTTTATCTCATCACATATACTACCCTGTTAGCTTCCTGGTTAGTATTCAACTATAAAACATAACGTACAAACATTTCATAACTTGTAATTTAAAATGAAACCATCTCTCATTCTCTGCACACTGGATACTGAGTGTGTGTGAAGACATGGTGTCATAGTTCGTACTCCACCACTTCCCCCGCTATGGTAATGGGCCAACATTTATGACAGGGCCTTGCTCTGACCAGTCTCGCTTTGGCCTGACACACTCGCCCTCCTGCTGAGAAAGGGTCGAAAGGGACTCACACAAGAGAAAAAACAGGAAATATATCCTCCCGACAGCACAGCACACAGCGCTTTTCGAGCAAGAACGAAACTCGCTTACATAAAATGGAGCTTCAGAGTGCGGAAAAAGTTGTTTAACAATATTTAATTTTGTAATTGTGTTCACATTAAATGTACATGTTGTTAATATGTATTAAGGCATTTGTGAACCCATGTACATGGTTGAATTAATTACAAATATGTATTAGTATAAAGGTAACATTTTCCAGTACATTTTTTAACAATTTACTATACTAAAACACACACAAAACAGGTTCTTAGGGAGGGGGTGGTCCACCCCCCTGCCGCCCCTCAAACCACCTTGTGTGGTAATATAATTCTTCATGTGAAATAGTCTATAGCAGCAGTTCCCAAACTTTTTGGCTTGTAAAACCCTCTCTATAAACTACTTATTTGGCAGAGTCCTTTGCTTAGGTCCACCGCACTACCCTATGTATAATTTTTGGATCAAGCATCGCCGTCTGTAAAATTAAGTGAAATTCTGCTTAAGCAAATTTATTTTTCTATCAGGTAATCTTAAATTTTAATGTTATCACACTATTCGTTGCTTTATGTTCAGAATCATTTCACTTTCATGTTTTTTACCCTCCCCTTTTATCTAGAGTGGCTGCGGAGTTCTTGCACAGGGGCCCGCAAAACGCTCTGCGGAGCACACACAGATTGGGAACTGCTGGTCTGTACAATGTGCAGTGACCTCACAAAGTCCTTTGTAACTGTTATTGCCTTATGATCCTCCTATCACCTATGCACTCAAAATTAATCTTGTTTACAGAAAAAAACTTTTGTATTGAATACTGAATTGAGGTTTACACTTGTAGCATTAGGCCTATATTTTATAGGTTGTTCATGGTAGTGTAAAAGCAATCTTAAGACCCTGTTAAGTTTTTATTTGAGTCAGTCGGTGCCTTTTGACAGCTTGTTGATACAATGTCGCAGACTTAAACATGCACACATTTGATTTCATGCCAAAGTCAATGCTGAAGCTACAATAAAACATGTTTAATCAAATGTTAACATGTGCTAAGAGAACTTTAAAAATAATTTTGATGTTGTAGTGAATGACTATGAGGTAATACATTGTTTATGTGACAGTAAGGGATTGTACTAAACATAATATAGCAGGAAAGTGTCACCTAATTACTTTTCTTACTAAGATGGTTATCTCTTGAATTTAATTCTCTCGAGAATTTTGAAATGTTGCATCTTGCATCACTAAAATCAAACTGCCCTTTGGTTAACGATAGTTTATTTGGGCAGCTTCCAGTAACATGATGAGGTTGGACACTACGAATTTCACCCTTCTTCAAACTGCACAAAACACAAAATAATGAATGTAATTTTTCAATGGTTCTAATAAGTATGCAGAAAAAAAATTAAGATAGAAACTCTTAAATACTATGCAAAACTAGCACTTTTTATAAGCATCCATTAAGAAACACTCTCTATGTACAAACATAAAATAAAATATAAAAACTTGCACCAATGTCAGTAAAAGCTGCTGGAAACTAGCCTCCAATGGACAAATGAAATTAAGCAATAAATCTAGTCATTATGTATCCAGTATGTAGTGCAGGTTATGAGCGAAAGGAACTGGTTGCTGGATTATCAACATAGATTTAGGAAGGATTATTCATGTGACACACAGCGGGCTCGGTTTATACAGAACTTGGTACAGGCAGTTGATGAGGGGAAGCAGGTGGATGCCTAACTCACTGACTTCGATAAAGTAGTCAATAAGGTACCACATAAGGTGTTAATGTGAAAAGTTGATGAATTGATGATAGACAAAGTTGTAATGTGATGGATCAGAAACTTCCTCAATGGGCAGATATAGAAGGTAAAAGTGGGAGATTCCTTATCGCAAGAGGGAGAGATTACATCAAGTGTGACAAGGGAAGAGCTCTAGGGCCCTTCTTGTTTATAATAACGGCAAATGACATAGGTGTGGGGGTGAGTGGCAAAATAAGATTGATTATCAATGACTGCGTTTTATATGCAGAGGTAGGTGGACGGAACAAGTTACAGGATGACACTGATACGATATGATTGTGGACGGAAGAGAACATAGTGAAAATTAACACAAAAATACAAAGATTGTTAGGTTTACCTGAAAGACGGTTAGAAGTACGGACATATACAGATGGGAAGGGAGACAGGAAGCTTCATAATACGAGTACCTAGTCATAATGTTGAAGAGTGACAGAGTGAAGAAGGCAGGTAGAGAGAATGGTGCTAGGAAGGATATTAGTAGTGCTTTGAAAGAAAATACGTATGTTAAAATGGTATGATCAATAGAGGTACGTGAAAATAGCAATTTGAAAATTATTTTGTAGCATTTTCATATTGGTTTTGTAGCATTTTGTAGTATTTTGAAAAGACCTTTATAGCATTTTGTAGCATATTTAACAAAAAAAGTTAGAAAATATAGGAAAAGTTAATTTTTATAAAAAATATAATTACAAAACTTATCAAACGTGCAAGATACAAGACAATGTTTTTTTATAAGAAACAAATAAAATGGTTCACTGATTAAATTTTAACATTGAACAGATTTCCAAGCTTTCTTCTTTCAGCACTGTTCTCCTATACGAAAGTACAAGGTTATAGTTGCTGAAAAACCTCTCAGCATCTACACTGTTCACAGGTAACACGAGTGTGCGGCAAACGTACACAAGTAAAGCGAAACAGATGCGGCTTTGTGAATGCTTGTAATTGTAACTTAGAGAGGAAGACAGGGAATGAAAAGAAGTGTTTAAGGAAGCGCAAGAGGCGAAATGAGAGATAGTTCTGCTATACTTCCCGTTACACCGTTCACGAAGTTATTTTACGATCCGTTGTAACTAATGCCACCATCTTGTAAACAGTGAACGTCGAAAAATGTGCACAGACGTATGTTAACACGGAGTGTTTATTTTTGTTTACGTAACCACAGTACTGTATAAACATGTAATTGCTATATAAATGCATGTTTATAATAATTTCTGCAATAATTTTCTTGAAATAAAATAGTGAATGCATATGGTATGTCCCAATTATACACACATCTTTGAAGGCTGTCAAAAGTAAGTCTGTTTCATAAATTAGTCGTAATTTTGCAGATTTTCGCAAAAAATTCAAAATGTCGCATATATTTCACATTTATCGCAATTTGATTTTCACGTACCTTTAATTATCAGTATTATAGCACGCTGCAGCAGAGTGAGAACAATATGTGGAATTGCTAGGCGTAGGAACTGCAGGAGGTGCAAAGACGAGCAGCAAAGTGGGCGACGGATAAAAAGGATAAATGGAAAAGGCAAGGGTGGGCTGGTGAGGAAGAAGGGAATTTTCATCCATCTGTGGTGCGGAAGGAACTGGAACTGGAGTGGAGCTCGTTGAAAAAAAGGAGAAGCGTGGAAAAGGCTGGTTCAGAATGCACACTGTGGTGAAAAACGAGAGAATGCTGGGATGAGTTAGGCTACTTGGCAACTAAGGCAGAATACAGTAGAAGATGGAATAACAGCGAAAAGATCCAGGTAATGAGGAGAACAGAGAGGGGTAGGCTGTCTATGGTAGGAGGTCAGTGAGGAAGTAGATTTTACTTTCTGAGGAGTTGGTGATGGTGAGGGGGTGTCGGAATGGATTGATAGGTGATTGAGGAGAAAGTTACACCTTGCCACCTGGCAGCTGCGCAATTGCTTGTTGTTATTATTATTACTGTGTTAATATTATTATAGGTGATTCAGAATAAGGAGAGCACTAAAACAAGCCCGGCTTAATTTATATTTTCTGCCAGTTTATATCTTTCCACTTCATGTAAACGTAACATTGCCACGTGCTTGTACTTACATAGACTTGTACAATGTTTACAACTACATTACACTGCTTTGATAAATGTTATCTATAATAACTAATCATTAAATAAACGGGCGCTGTATGTATGCTATACTCAATAGTAATCTTAGTTATAAATACCTGCGAGTTTAACATCTTATAATACTGGTTTCTGTACATCGAAACTAATTGATACAACACGCACTATTGCCGTTACGAATCTTGCAAATGTGTGTGTAGTATATTAATATTGTAATTCAAAGTCACCACTAAAACCACACACGTCGCAATCTCTTCAAGAATTCAAGTTTCGTTACAGCATCAGGGGCGTCGTTTGGGGCTACAGGGAGGGGGGCAAATGCCGCTCCTCCCCTGGATTTAGAATTTTATGTGTATAAAATATATTTTTTGTATTTTTAAATGTAAATAATGCTAACTTAAGCACATAAAACTGAAGTTTTATTATTAAAGTATCTAATTTATACATGCTTAATTAATAAAAAGCATGCAACAAGGTCACTGTCGCCAGAAAACAAAATCTTGCCCCCCCCCCCCCTAGAAAAACCTGAAATGACGCCTGCCTCTGTACAGCATTCTACCACGATCGACAATGACGCAACTAAAAAAATCAATAATAATGTATTTTCATAATGTGGTTAACAGAAAAACCAATACTATTTCTAATTCCATATGTTTAGGCTGGCGATCGTGAAACAATTATACGTTACAGATTACTGATGACTTCACATCATTTAACAATGATATTCATACACAGTTACTTCTAATACTTTTGAATGTGTTCATAAGAAACCTATATTTATTACAAATTGGACAAACACACTCCAGCGAGCAAAGCAGCAAAAACCTAATTCTGATGCCATCTGACGGTGGAATTTTAAACTACGTATGTCGTGCGAGCATTAGCGGAAATGTGTCAATGACAGTTTTGAAGTTCAGCGGGCGGTTTAATCACTGTGTGCCGGAGCTAATTAAGTCAAATTACACAATCAGCAGGTATGTTAATAAGATCATAAATAAATATTTTAAAGTATACTGTATGATATACAGAGAGGTCGATTGCATTTGATGTTCTTTCACTACTGGTAATGCTGTATTAAAATAAGAAAATACACGGAACTGCATGCAATGATTCACTACCAACCATACAAACAATAACGTAACTATTGTTAATGTTGACTTATATGCAGTAACGGGCTAACGGCTAGAAATTTTTTTCAGAGGTTAAAACTTTAGAGCTCACTTTATTCCGAATGTTCTATTCAAACAGTTTGGTATTATTAAAGAACCTCATGGTCATATCGAAGCTTCAAATTTTGCATCTTAAATTCATTGTACAGAACAAAATATTACATAAAAGTGCAAAATTAATTAAAACCAGGTTACTTTAGAGACAAAAATTTTTCTTGCCTGAATAAGCTTGGAATAAAAATAAAGGCATAGTTGCAATAATTTAAAAATGAATTAATTCCACATGGAATCCTGATGAGAAAATTGGATGGACTGCTGGATAAGCAGGTGGTTGACTGTATTGAGGACTTTCTCAGGGGATGAAGTCAGAGAGTGAAAGTAGGGGAGGAAATGTCCGAAGGCGAAGAGGCTACATGTCGCAGGGAAGTGTGTTGGAGCCTTTGTTACCTATTCACTACAACGATTAATGACATTGGATTGCAGGTTAAAATAAGACTGTTTGCAGAATACTGTGTACTGTATACAGAGGTGGGCAGTGGAATCAATTTGCAGGAGGATATTGACAGGTTGTTGTCCTGGACAGTGGAGATTTATTATGTTTTTAATTTACAATATGTTTGTTTCATATTTAGCTGTAACTTATAGTGTAGGCCTAGTGGTCATTCCAATAATGCACCTAAGAGTTTTCTTAAGAACTATTAGTGAATTTATTTGTTAAGAGCCAGCACATCTGTGGAAATTTATTCATATTTAAAGTGATCAATTTTCAGTAACCATGAATGGATTCTACTTAAAATAAGTAATATTTAATCTGGTAATTTAAAACCACTCATTTAACACTAAGAAGGACAGTTTGCTTAATAATGTTGATATTTATTGTAAATTTAAAATATTATATTTGGATTTAGTACATTTTCAATACTTACTGGTATGTAATTTTTTTGCTAAAATTGCCTGCATTTGAATTTAATGAAATTATATGTATTCATTGATAAAGCTTGGAGAGTGAGAAGGACAGACATACCAATCTAAATTTCACTTTCCAGGAAAAGTTGCTATACTTCAGTTCAAAACTGGCCTATAAAGATAATAGTTGAGAATTTGCCACAAGATTTTGTTTGCAAGCAATAAAATAACAGACTGTTGCTGATTGGCAGCATACATTTTAAATTTAATGTTTCTTTCTCTTACTAATGTAGTGCTTATAGACTACAGTGTTTATGTTTACCTTTTCATAATTTCCAATGTTGTTGTTTTTCATTATTTATTTATTTAATTTTAGGCCCTTGCCCCATATTTACATTTCTTTTGTTTATTTGTTAAAAGTCATAAGGTTAAGCATAATGTTTTGCTTACATTTAAATAATTATTTTAACTAAGCAGCCTGCATAATGTATAGTTTATTTTTATTTTTGAATTTTTTTCGACAAAATCAATTTATTTATTATTATCTTTCATTTTGTTTACAATTTCAAATAATTTGGTTTGTAGCTATAAATATTATGAACTCGCCCTAATAGAACATTTTTTTTTAATGAATAATTTTTGCAACAGAGAGAATGTAATGCATTACTAATGTGATTGGAAGCAAATGTCTATGTCTGAAGATGGCAAATATTTTATGAATGTATTATGTGCAGCTTATTAAATTATATACAGTATATTGAAATGTGTGTTGAAGTATCTCTAGGTGACAGCGAAGGTTACAGGTAGGCTAAACTTATAATTCTGTGAGCCAACTTTTAAAGTTATAAGTTCACAGAGACCTTTTTCACTAACTGCAGGATTCAATGTTAACTTTTAGACTGCAATTGTCATTTGAGTCAACCAGAAGTGGAACGGAAGGCAAAAGAAACCCTGAGATTAAGAAAACTGCTCTTGGAGCTAGTTGGGCTACTGTGTAATGTTACAACAGAAATATGTCTGCCCAAAGCGGGGCCTTACTGTCACTGTTTATTTTGTTTTGTTTGTTCCA
>PNEQ01104258.1:0-28128 GCA_003012365.1 Medauroidea extradentata
GGAGTAATTGTGTGCATAACTAATTGTGTTGTGAGAGTTCTAGTTGATTACTGTTTTGTGTATTTCATAGCTTTGTGAGCTATTAAATCCAGTACTTAATTTAACTCTTTTATTTGTAATTATAGACCTCTATCCCAAAGAACTCATGGGAATTGCCCACATATAAAGTTTGTGTTCTCAAACTTGTAACAATATGTTAGTAAGCTCTTTGCAATAGTTTATTTATTTTACGAGAAAAAAATCCATGCTCTTAATCACACAAATAATACTGTATGTATTAATTCTGAATAAGCTATTTTAAAGTAAATATACTAACATTTTTTAGTTAAAGCCACTCACATTGAATTTTATGAGTCGCAAAATTTTGCTATTGACTGAAACATACAAATTTGTGCCTTCTCAAAGAACTCAGTTAATTATTAACAAAAATGCACTAAGATACAGGCAGCACAGTAAAAAAGAAAAACATTATGTAAAGAGTGGGTAATTGATCGTAGGAAAAGATAACTATGTGCTAGGTTCCAGTGCTGTATCTACATACCGGTTTTTTTTTTACATTATTTGTGTATTCATATACATTTTGTTATTCGTCTGTGAACAGTTGTAACAGTGTAAAATAAAATTTAAACATTCGCTGTTGAATCACATAAAGTTCAACAAGCAACAATGTTATGAAAAATTGTGTAGTACCAGACAGTTTTGTTGCTTTCGAATTTCTTTGCTCACTATATACAAACCCGAGTATAAAGTTCTCATAATATTTTATAATTGTGATGGCTGTTAAACAATTAATGCGGGTGGTTAATTTTATTTGAGTAAAATACTGAGACAAAAAATTCTACACGTTAAGAATAGGTACTTCGCCTCTTACATAAAATACAACAAAATTTGCTCTAAATTTAATTAAACTGCCTCAAATTAATTACGTGAAACAATTAACGTAACTATATTATTATAGGTTAAAACCATGTAACTTAAGCCTTAGTTTCTTGAAGCCTTCGTTTCGTTAGTCTTGCCATAAAAGTGTTTTTATTTAACCCATCTAACAGGAAAAGGTAACTCTTTTATGTTCAAATGTATGTTACTTATTTTAAAAATTGTATTTTGGTCTTAAGAAAATGTGATATTTATTAATGCCATTTACCGGAGAAGTGCAGATAAATATTTATATGTGCCTAAATTTGTGTCATTAGTTGCTTTGTCTATACAAACGGAAGATAAAGATTCGTCTCATTGTGTCTAAAATAGAAAATTACGTAAAATAAATCAATATTTCGTAGATTTATTATTCTAGCATGAAATTATTAATGCATTTATTGAAAAAAAAATATTCATCTGTGGTGAGTTTCGAATCCGAATACTTTCGTTAGCAAGCAAGCACGATACCGTAGCACCACGAGTACTATATAAAACAAAGTCTAAAAATATATTTATTGTATGTATGGTGCGAAATCCTGTTTTTCGATTATTACATTTCCTTTTGTGTTTGGTCGAGTAGGTCACACTAACATATTTTCTGCTAATATTAAGATTATTCTGTCATGCTTATCAACATTTTCAATCCCCTATATATCACAGAAACTCATATTTTGTAAGTCGAGATAGACATTCGAATAGCTGCCATCTTGTCGACCAACGGTGCTCGTGCTCGCTTCGTACACTTATTTCGAATACGAGTTCAAGACAGTGGAGCATACCTCTTTTAAGCTAGGCCAGTTCGCATGCGAATCTGACCATTCGAAACGACTCGTACACGAACGCTCGAGCTGTGTTTTCCAGCATAAGCCCTCTGTTCTTCTACGGCCGTGGTCCCATGCAATAAAAGAAAAGAGGTTAAAATGTGATCGTGTTTGTTAGAATATCATGCCAGCAACCTTTTCATCCAAAACCTCATTGTCGCGATTTATCCATACACACACTATGCACAGCATTCAATAATCGACGTATTATAACATATCCGATGGATGATTTAAAAAATCAAATTAAAGCTTAATGTTACAAACTTGCAGTTTCAAGAGAGCTCCAGACAACATTGGGAGAATTATTCAACCTGTTCACAGCAAATAAAAAAAAACGCAAATGAGGGTTCAAGATGCATGAAGTGCGAAGTTGACTGGAGGAAAAAATTTCAGACCTTAACATTCTGGCAACAATCTGAACCACATAAAAAAATTAATCACGAAATCTCAAGTGTTAACCTTTATTACGCACTCAATTTATCTCTTACGACAGAAGTTATCTATTAAATTATCTTTAGATCTATTGTTCACTGCGTGCTAGTTAGAAATTATTTTCAGATAGTAAAGAGCTAATATGGCCACTATTCTTAAAGAACTTGATCTGAGCCAAGTCTGGTGTTAATTTTACGTTTACAGCTGTTACCAGTCCATACTTCAAAACGAAATGCACTGCATTATCACAGAGCAGCCCTGTTCCGATCCGGACTACATTCGAGGAAATCATAAATTAGAGGCTATCACTCAATTGAGTCAGTGTTCAGTCACGACTGTAATGTTACTGTAAATAGGATAAACATGTATATTGTACGAGTAATAAAAATTATAAAACTAGTTATCTCCAAATAAATTAGGATATGGACACGAACCGAAAAGTGTCTCTCTCCTAGGTATTATTTACATAGCCTATGTTACGTTGAGTAAAAGGCAAAATATTGTTTGGGCTACTTAGGATTTGAACCTGCGCCCGTGATATGATGGTCAGAACAGTGGTTAAGATATCTCCTTAGCGCAAACTCCATGTTATGTTATTACATTGTGCATGTAACATGTCATTGTACAACAATTTTGCCATTAAGATTGAGCCCCAGCCAACTCGGGTGTGTTTCTGGCATTCTAGATGACAGCACTTTGTGTTGCTCCTACGAACGAAACGCCTGTAGTTAAAAAAAAAAAAACATGTCATGTCCAAACGTTACGACACGGTTCTTCTTGATAGGCCCGTTCTACAGTGAAACGGAAGCGTAAGAAAGGAAATTTTCTATTCTACAATGAATGAAAACGCACGCGTAAACGTACAGACTTGGAACCTATGAAACTGAAAAGTATTTTTCTCTTAAATTTCCGACATTAGTAACATATTATTTTAACATTTATATGTAATTTAGTATGTTATAAATTTGTAGCAAGACCACGTACGTGTTTTCTATGAAAATACAAATGTTGACAACCACATAATTTTTACTTTATAAAATTCAGTCAGTATTTGACGATTCAATTTTTTTTCCGTACGTTTAATTTTTCAAATGGTACTTCGAAAAGTGTTCTGTAGTCTTTTAGTCACAAATAATAATTGTAAATACAGTGCACGAGAGTGAATTTAATTGTTATCCGTGAAAAAAACTCAACGTGTAATTATTGATGTAAACGAAAATGGCGGCGAAAGATGAAATACTCGATTGTTATTGGCCACACGCAAGCACGGATATGAGAGTTCGGACCGCAAATTCTATTTACATTGCGCTATAGGGCAGACATTGTGATTTAGCTGGTAACATATAATTACGCCGCAATGTGTGTGGTAAATTTTTTTATATTCATAATTTGCCCGACTGATTGCGACCTGAATACACATTACTAGCTCTATTGCCATGTTTGTACTGTAGCACAAAGTGAATGTAATTTTCGTTATAGTCGCCGATTTAACATTTTTCTTCTCTGAGTTCCAAAAAAGCGAAAAATAATAAAATTCAGTATGACTACTGAAACCGAGCCTTAATCATCTACCGACACTGCGATTCTGGTTCGATAACAAGTGTGAGTTCAATATCCAGCGGGGTCATTCCCAGAGTTTCACTTGTGGCAACTGGAACGCACAGTGGCTCTGGCCGGCGGATTTTCTCGTGGATCTTCCGTTTCACCAGCTCGTGCATTTCGGCATAACTATGTACCCACATCATTACACCGTAACCCATTCTGAACACCACGCTGTTGAGAGCTACACAAAGCTATCGATAAAAAGTTTTATTTGACTCGTTTATAGTTCGGTAATGCTATAACTCTTAGCCGGGATTTATAAACGGTGCAAGCAATGCAACAACGCAAGTGACACAGCGATGCAGTAAGACGAGCATTCATGACTCCCAGTTACCGTTTAAAATCTATAGTAAGTAAGATGCAAGGACGTGCCATCATACTATTTCAGATAGTGATCCGGCTCCTCCGAAAAATAAACCGTTAATGCTCGAATTTTGCATGTCTCTACATATACAGGTGTCCCAAAAGTCCCGCATCATACGCAATGTATGTGCAGGTGTTTTCTTCATGTTGCAGGTGAACCATGCTAACTACGGAGGAGCGTGTCGAGATTATCCTGCTCTGTGGACGCGAGGGATACTCCCAGAGAGATGTGAGAGGTAACATGAACGATAAAACGACAAAACATTCTGCGAAACATGAAAGAACGCCTGCAGCTGTGTTTTGCACTTTCAGGCACTCATGTCGAGCACATTTTATGATTTGTTTCATACTACCGTAACAAGTTGTTGTTCTTCCTATGATGCGGGACTTTTGGGACATCCTGTAGGTATGTACACTCGACTATCTACACGTGATATTGAGTTGACCCCTTGGCCCTTTGTAATTGACAGCGCCACTAGTATAGTGGTGTTGTTTTAACATTGCAATAAACCAAACATATCACCAGTTCACCAGTGCCCCTAGCGGCTCCGACATGAAACTTGCTACTTACTTCTAGTTCCATACACTAATAAACCGCCATGTTAAAACCCCACCATTGTACCGGCTGGTGCCAATCAGTCATAACAAGAGTCGGTGTCCAAGTTTGTTCTGGCAGCGTTACAAATACTGCTTACAGCAGGTGAATTTACTGACGAGCACTCCTTTAGATGCTGAGGATACTGGCCAGTAACTGACATGGCGGCCAAACAACGCGTCACTTCCTGGCGAATCTACTGGCGTGCAGGAAGCCAGGCGATAACTGTACAATCATACGACATAAATATGGCGGAAATGTATTATGAATGTACCGGTAACCACCAATTGAGTAGTCAAGTTCCAAAACTCTCCGTGTCCATCACCAAGGAAAAATTAGTTCTGAACAGGTTTGTATAGCTTTAAAATGTGCGCTAAAGTTGATGTGACGATAGTTTCCAAAACTCGCTTTATTCAATAACAGAGAAACTTTGAAAAACTGATTTGGCAATGTCACAAATGGGCTTTCAAATCAGTTTTTCGCGATTTTTTCAGTTTTAGTGAAAGTGGAACTAGACTACTTAATTTATGATAACGATTTTATATGGAAAATATCTATAAAGTGCAAGAACGACCAAATGTGACTTAAGATGTTTTAAATATGGGTTGTAATTGTAAATAATAATTTTAATACATATTTTATATTTAGTGTAATGTTAAAAAAAAGTTATGCGTAAAGGAAAGTTTGTTAAATATTAAAAATTGTTACTAATTTAATGAAAGTATCTTTGGAGTATGTAATAAAGTAATTTATCATGTTGAATTGCGGTCGCCATTATTTATACTAGCAACTTGTAAAGATAAGCCTTCCGTTTGAATTCAACCACAGAGATCGCCGAGTACTGTTGGTGTTCCACTTGGCCTGTTACTGACTAGTAAACTAAGCAGCAAAGGAATGCTGCCTACGGCCGTGGTCAACATCGTAAGGATGGCAACGATGTAAAAAGAAGCTGGTCTGCGTCGTGTCTACGGTGTACGCGTAGGCCGGCGACGAACCACCTCCAAACATTTACTGCTGCGGGACTGACTACAGTTTATTTACTGCAACCCACTTCCGCCGGCCCCATGCTCTTATCAACGCCGGCAGCTGGTTCGTCGCTCGTATACCACGTCACGCAACCAACCTCGACTGTACACAGACGTCCCACACATGGGCGGCTCAAGCAGATGGGCAGGAAGGGCACGTAACCATTTAATCATCTACTGTAAGCAGCGGTGGATTACGGATTCAGAAGGGCGGCATTTCCATATACAAGGAAGGATCCAGCGGAGTAGGCCAGGGGGGCCGGAACCTCACAACCATTTAAAGCATAGTTTATCCTTAAGATATTAACATTTCTTCTTTGGAAACTCCTAATATAGCACCAATCTGCAACTTAAAATAAAAATCTTTTACTAAACAATAGACATAAACGCAATAAATGCGGCGGAGACCGAATACGCAATTATTTTAAACCATTCGAATAGCCGCCCATGTCTTGCATGTTCACAGTAACAGAAAAATTAATTTTGAAGTTTTTTGAAAATTTCTCTGTAGTTATGGTTAAGGTACTTAACTCTGACGTGATCATCTTTGGATTTGTATATCATGTATTTTGTCGTATCTACCAAATATGTTGTTTTCTGTCATTTATGTGTTACACAAGAAGAATATTTAGTTAAAAAGCAGACTTGACTGAGGTTGTAGTGTCATGGAGAAATAGAGAGACGGGGGCAAGAACATCGTAGTTCATAGTGAGAAAAGACGTAACTTCGCTTATGAATGCAAGGGAGAATAATTAAATAGAAAACACTGACTGTTTACCATCACGTGTTCAGTAGAATTTATTTATATGGTACTGTGATATTTGCAAATCGACTGCTAATTTTAATGTAAAACTTGTAAAATGAGTATGATTTATTTTGTTTCCGATATTAACTTTTGGCACCTAAGAATGTGTGGTAGATAAATTAACTCTAAGTATTCCAATTGAAATCTAAGAGTTTTAGATTGTCAGTATGGAAACTCTGCAAAGCTACAAACCTAGATAATGGTATTTGCCAACTTAATGAGTCAACAGTTACCCAGAATGATGCATTGCGCCGTAATTAATGTAAGAGATATAAGCGTCACAGCTTGTTCGTCAGGAATATGTCACTATTTTCATCAGAAAGTTGCCAGAAACTATTGTTTAAGATTTTTTTTTTTTGCAAACTGACTTTGATAACTCTACAATTTTAAACTGATGTTTTAGCTCGGAACTATGTACAATGCCCTCTTAAAGACTAACATCTTCCGACGGCACTGACCTAACTAGATTTGCCAGCTCCTCAGTTATAATATCTGGGTGACATAGGGGCAGCAGTGTCGCGCAGTGGCTAGGGCGTTCGCCTCCTATCAATGAGGACAGGGCTCCGTTCCCGGCGGGGACTACCCGAAATTTCGTATGTGAGAATCGTGGCGGACGGTGCAGTTGGTGAGCGGGTTTTGCCAGGAAACTCCTATTTCTCCCGCTCCTTCATTCGCTGCTTCATAATCATCTCATATCATCCCAACCAATATTGTGTTGTTACCACTAAGTTAAAGTAGAATACTATGCGGTAATTATTGTATTCCACAAAACTGGGTAACAAAAATATGTGAAAAGTTATCTTACTCTCTGCCAAAATTGTATTTGTTGTACAGTTCCCAAAAACAGAGCCTAGAGGTCTTGGGAGCATTCTTGCAAATAAACAAACATGCCGAATACTTCTGGAGTATGAATAGTTTTGTAGAGATTCAAGCCTATTATTTTAACCGAGAAAATATTTAAATTATTCCCAGTGAGTTTCTCTACGAAAATAATACACAATTCAAACTAGGCCTTTGTAATTTTTAACATGTTGCACGCTTATTAGAAATTTGGGGCTCCTCAGAACGGTGAAAAACTTAATTTTAAACTCCAGAGATATAACCCGGATTCGTAAGACCTAAAACTAGAAGTCTGCTTAAAATTTGACTACACACTATCCACAAATAAAATTGTAGTGTCACCGCTTAATGTGAGCCATCCCCAACCATATTAGTCATTGGTTTTTTGTTTCTTTTGGTTGTTCAGAAACACTTGTTTAACTATAGCGCTTCTGCGTTACCTTGCGATAGACTCATTAATCCATAAACATCTGTCCAATAATAAAAGCGTAGGTAGTCAAACAATATTTATAAATTTACGCTGTTTCGTGCCTTTTGATAGCCATCAGGTAATGTGTATATAGAAATTAGAGGTTGAATTAGAAGGCATTTGTGTAATGTCAAAACGCTATAAGAGTAAAAAAAAATTGCAATTTCAACGAAAAAAAGTTATGCTTCGATAATGTAAAATTGAGCACGTGGAGGAAGACCCCACCTCAAAGTCCCGTAAAAAAAAAAAGACAACTTATGAAAACACTGCACACCAGTTTAGCGTTCCGCGTGTATAGACGGTGCTGTTCTCGTCGAGCATCGTGGTAGTCTGGTTGCAGAACCTTTTTATTTTGCTGGATAATTGTTTCAATAAAAATGTATTATGACCTGGCAATGTAAACCGGTTTTGGAGACTAGCTTTTAAGGGCATGAAAAATATAAAATCTTCATAAACCTTCTGATAAACTAATCGTGATGAAAACATGGGAAATTATGGAATTTAGTGTCCCAGTCCCCCGAAGCTCTTGATTCCTCTGGAACTCATCTGGGATGAGCATGGCGTATCCTTTGCAGGGCAATCTGTTCTACCAACAAACAACTATTCGACATTTTACAAGACGAACGGAAACAAATTACACCAGCACTCAACTCGGTGAACATGTCAACACTAATAATGCAAAGTAAGGTCAGACATTTTTTAACTGCTCGACTTGCAGCTCCGGAATTTGTCTAGTGGTAGTTCAAGGAATTTTTTTTTCGGAGTGAAAATTGTCTGTTTCTTCAAGTGAAACTGTTTTATTTTGTGTATAAATAAATATCGTGTTTATTATCACATTTATTTATTTGTATGAATCATACATTACAAAGCGATTATGCATACCGTAAAACGGGGTGATTAGAAACATTGGGGTGATTAGAAACACAATTTTAAAGCTAAATTTTGGGTATTAATTCTGTTTTTAAAAATTCTGTTTTTGGGTCGGCAAGTTAAAACAGTTTACAAACAGTAGTTTTATAGTAATTATAATTTTTTAAAGCAAAATGTGACTGCTAGGAATTTATTTCTAATTTTCCTTTTTCTACTCACCCTAGAATTTCTAATCACCCCGTTTTACGGCATTTTCATAGAACAACAATTTTATCCATGTCCAGTTTTTCACCGCAGATTCAGCATGTCGTAGGTATAACTACGGTTCTCAGTTTATTGTAAGAGTTCTTCAACAGAAACCACGTCACATTGTTAGAACTTAGTCTTGACACAAGCGTTATCGGTCGTCAGGCTCGACTGCGCGCCGGCAGTTAAGACTCTTGGGATAGGACCTGTCCATTCAGCAACATGACCGAGATAATTCCGTACCACGTGTGTGTCAAGGGAGGTGTGACGTCCTTATGGAAATAAGTTTCTTGGGCTATTTGGAACGTTCAAGTTCAGTTGTAAAGAGTTTATAGCTGTTTTAAGATCAAACTGCGAGTTTAATGACACTTTAATGTGCCTTTAATGGCCCATAAAAATACCAAACAATGACTTTATTTCCTAACCCCTTTCCCACTCATTTTTTCATGTACTTCAAGTTTTTCAGTTGGGAACTGTTATAAAGTTGAATAAATTAACCAACTGCAAGAGATTACCTACTAAATAGGAAGCATTTGGAACTTCATTTACGTCTAGGGTTATGTCTTACAAGATATGCCCTCCTGAAGAGGGTAAGGCGTTTGCCATAAATTTTCTTATGTGTTAAGGGTGTTGGTTTCGATATCGTTTAAGTAAAATTTAAATTATTTTTAGTCTCCCCCCTTGCCTCTTTTAACTTCCGGGACTATTAAACCAGATGTTGCAATATTACTAATTTATTATAGTTAACAACTAGGCAGAGAGGACGTGGGATGAATAGCGCATTCAACCATATACATTAATTCTTTTGACACCGAAAATTTCTCATTGTGATTGCCACGCGTATGTTCCAGTTTAGACAACCGCATTGACAATGATTTACTTTCACGTGATTTTCTGTTACGAGTAGTTCCTTATCACGAACACTCTCACGCCATCCATCATATAGCATACAAATGTTACTATAGGCCGTTCGGAATAAAGTGAACACTAAATATTTAACCTTTGAAAAATATCACCAGCAGTTACGACATACAATTCAACATTACCGATAGTCACTTTACTGCTTGTATGGTTGGCAACGAAACAACACAACATAGTTCCGTGTTTATTCGTATTTAAATACAACAATACTGAAACAAAATCAACCGACAGCGATATAATTGTATTTTATATAATTAATAAACTTGTTTTTTATCAAACTATATATGTAGGTACCTATCGACTGAAAAATTTATATTACACGCGCAAACATAAAGTGACGTGTCCCAGGAGGTTAGACTTTTCCCGTCATTAGCTGCTACACGCGGAAAGATACGAATTGGCTGGAAATGGATCTTTAGCAGGGCTTTTTCTAGTGCTCACTTTATTCCGAACTGCCTATAGTTACTGTCAATCTTTTAGATAGTGCATTCAATACTTAAAGCTTCCTGTCGCATCAGGTTACCATGGTCTCCAGAAAATTGTAATTTAAATTGTAGAATATTTCAGTTTTGTAACTTCATTGAACGTAAGCTTCCATTTTTGTGTGTTTCAAGTAATGAACGACTAATTAAATTATTGTGAACTTGCTCTGAACACATGACTGACAGCAACTTAGTAGTCTCGACATCACTGACTACTGTTCTCAATTTAGAAAACAAAGTTCTATACTAAGGGTAGGGTGCTTAACTACAATAGAGACGATTAGGGTTCGATTCCCGGTATGTGTCAGCTTGGATTTTCACATGAAGGTATCGTACCGGACGATAAATTTCGTCGTTAGGATTTGTCAGGGATCTCCAATTGCTCTTTTTTTTTCCGTTCCAGCGCTGCTCGAAATATCTCACGGGCTTAGTAAAAAAGATTATTTCCCATCACACAAAGACGTATTAAAAATGCGTGCCAGTTCGCCAGGTTACCGTAATTGTCAGTGCATAGAAAATTCCAACAGAAGTTTAGGCGCTTATAGGATGAAGTCCTGGAGGCTTACTGCGCACCGTTCTGCGTAGATCGCCCCACTTTTTTTTCTGATCCTACTCCCCTGTGCTAGTTTAAATTAGTTTAGGTTAAAGTAACTTAGTTTAAGTTAGTTTAAAAGGCAAATAAAAATGTTCGTTTATTCCAAGGGCAGTTTTGTTAGGTAAGTAAACTACAATGATATTGAATAGGTATGAAACTCCGCGTATGTTGTCGCATGAACAGATAGCCAAAGTTCCTGACGCAAGTGGTTCCAGCCCAGGCACTACAGTTGGAGGGGGAGGGGGTCTAACCCGGTTAGCAGTTTCCCGCAAACACGTGATAAGTAAGCCGCGTGATCGCAGGCGGACTGGTATCTAGTGGACTGAGGCGAGCAGGGCGAGAAAGTTAACAAACAACATTCTTGGAATCAGCACTCCAATATCGGCGCCCAATTTCGAGACACTTGTGCTGTCCGCCGTTATTATTTTTTTTATTCAAAGTGCATGTTACTATATTTAGCGTTAAAAGCGTCAGTTTAAAATCGTAGGTTTCTGAAAGTCAGTTTGCAAAAGTTGAAAAAACAGTTATCCTAGACAATAGTTTTTGGCAAGATTTTGAGCAAAATTTTCTCGAGTAACTTTTTTTTAAGAACAATCTCTGACGTCGAAGTCTCTTATAAGGCGCATGAGATTACACTTAACAAATACATTCTGGGTAAATGTTACTCACCAAGTTGCAAATACTATTATCTAGGATTGTTATTTTTTAGTTTTTTCATATTGACTTCTAAAATCGTGTAGACTTTAGTTGGAATTTTCAGTATTTTTTACCTACCACATACTCTTAAGCTGTACGTCTACCTGACAGCGGGGTCATAATAGACAGTTACTCACACCTGTATACAAGAACAGTAACTGGGGGGGGGGGGAATCGTCTATGGCCATTTGTTGAATACCAATCCCAGAATTCGCCATGAGCGATTAAGGAAAACCATGGAAAACCGAAATCACGATGGCCGGAGCCGGGAATTGAATCTGGATTCTCCCGATAACGAATCCAACATTTTATTATTGCAACACATCGATGGTGTTAGTCCGCTGTTGTTGAACGACGCACGCCTTCCTCTTTCTGGCGAAAAATTATGTTTATCTGTATTGAAAGCGTGCAGATTTCCCAACTGTTGGTTGCCTTTACTATTTATTAAATCCAGCAGTGATATTGTTTTACATGTTAAATAATATTCGATGGGGTTCTGTAACATTTCAAGACATTGCAGGTTCGGACGAAAACAATTGTCTGCACTGATAGCAGGAAATATATAGCTATTGTAATAACATGTCGGGGGAATTGAGGTATTGGCGAGTGATTTTAGGCATGGAAATGACTATATTAATTCATTAATACCCGCACATACAAACATACAGGATGTCCAGGAACCATCACACAAGCACACTACGCGAATCCTGGGCTAAATTGGATACCGGTACAAAAATGTTAGTGGCAAACTGTTGTACGATAACATTTTCACATGCACAGTTTGGTATTTACAGTAAGTTTCTGAGTTTATGACAGTTTCTCCAATACTAACATCAGAGTAAATGTCCGAAATGACATCCACTTGCTTCCTCACACACAGTCACACGTCGGATCATGCATTGTCGCACCATGTCAAATACTCCCACGACCGCGATAGAGGATACAAATTAGGACATCAGCATACTTGTATCCATAACATAATTAAATTATCTTACAACATTCATTCTACTACCGGTTATACCTTGCAACACGTTAGCTAAATTTTATCAATTACTCAAAAACTAAGAATTTCCGGACCTATGTTTATAGGGTCTTTTTTTTCTTGTAAGGAACCTACGCCCCATGCATTTTGTAAAAGTATTTTAGTCTGTGTGTATGTACTATATGTGTGTATACACACATACACACAAACATTCATAGTTTTAATGTATGTTAACAAAAATACCCACATAAGATCTTATAGCAATGTGGGCAGCACAGAGATGAACAAAAACGTCAGTGGTGATGGCAGGTACCTAGCACGTGCTTAGGTTAAGAGCGTAGAACATAGTTCACCTTCCTATGTGTTTAGATACCTGCAGTCTGCAATACCCTTGTTTCCAATAGACTGTGTTAACTCATACTTTCAGCTCCTAGACTAGCGCCTCGAAGCAGGTTGAATTCAAATTTGCGTACTAAAGTTTGCACCTGCAACTTTCCAGGTTGCCATTTCCGGACGAACGTTCACTAACAGTGTGTTTTCTACTATCCGTGCAATTTACGCACACTAATTCCGGGACATTCTGAATTTTTCTGTGGAATGTTGCATGAATGTGGTAGTTTGTGATGAAGTGAAAACAGACTGAGAATTATACTTCACGTTTTTTTGCTGTGAGTCAAACATGTGAGTCAAGGCTTGAATGAGAGCATGCAAACTGAAAATAACAATAGGTTGTCTAAGTGTCAAGTTTTTCTTGCAAACGCTACACTTAAAACGCGTTCATTTCAATCAAAACTCTACCTTCGTGAGTATAATACAACAGGAAATATTTATTTTTGTAATGAATTTTGAAGGGTTCAGTAGTGGTGCATTCCCAACTTTGAGCAAACGTAGGTGTCGCGACAACTAACAAATGTTTAGTTTAAAGTGCAAAATAAGAAGGTCTAACATAGTTATAACACAAAATTGTTACTAGGCCTAGCTAATTGGAGTCAATTGCAAACAGCTCTTTATATGAGGGTTTTAATCCTCTGTACCTTCGTACAAATCTCGCATAGTAAACATGAGAAACTAGGATAGTAGGACACACTATTGGAAGTGAACATACGGTGCATTTACAATGAACAGGATAGATCAATAAATATTTATTACAACAACTATTAAATAATTACATAGCCAGATATAAGGGACTTCAATTAAATTCCTGAAATAATTATATTTATATAGGTAAGAATCTTCAGTCAACTTAGCATGCAGACAAACAAAATAGCAATTTAGACTTGCTTTTTTTTTGTTAGGCTTGGGAATTTTAATTCAGTCATGTTTATTTACCCCAGAAATAATCCAGCAGGAAGCTCTCAGATGATTTCAACATTTGTGTGCCTCGGATTAGAAGTTAAATTTGTACAGCTAGAAGTATGCCTGGAATATCAGAAAACTGGAGTAACATTTATTGAAATATGCTTGTACTTCGACTACACTTCGTGCGTGAATTCGGATATTTTCTGGAGCACATTATGTGCTCCTCTGGCAACAAACAAATAGGTGTACAACATTACAGAAAATATTGCCATTGTTATACTTACTTATTGTGTGTTCTTTTAATGTGTGTTTTTTCTCGTAATTACGTAGTCACTCACACGTACAATTTTCACAGAAATTCTAAGCATGACGTAATTTTGCTTAGAATAATATTTTACTTTTTTATGCCCAAATGCAGTGCTAAAATCAGCAATTTCTACATCTAGCAAATAATGTAAACATCATGTCCCAAAGTCAGCTGTTTTCACTTTGAACACAAATTTAAAATGTCGTGCTTCCTCCGCTGTATAGCCTATCGCATATACGATATGGGAACTTTTAAAATCATAACAGCTCACCATCTACATAAAAACCAAATATGTTGTCCAGTCCATGTAATACATATATACGCATTTCCTTGCGGGCATTCCAATACAACACAAACCATAATAATATTGTTATTACTATTCTTCTGAATGCTGTTTTACGAAAAATGAACATGACACAGTAACCAAAAATTACGCAACTATTCTAGTTTAGAATAATTGGTAGTACACGGTGGATATTTTTTGAAAGGCATTTTATATATCTTCTTAGAATCCAGCATCGCTGGTGCTATATATTTGTCATGAAAAGCGTATAGTTTGTCAAACGTCATCTGCAAAATGTTTTCGTCTCTTTCAATGTCTTAATGTGCTGAATATGTGTCTTTATAATGTTACACTTTTGAACTTAAATGTGGGCAATTCCCATGAGTTCTTTTGGGATAGAAGTCTTATAATAATAAATAAGAGTTGAATTAACTTATTGATTTACTGGCTCACAAAGCTTTCAAAAACACACAAAAAAACAATCAACTATAACTTTCACAGCACAATTAGTTACGCACACAATATATTACTACTGTGCCACAGAAATGTTAAATAACTTTGACAATTAAATCACAAGAATATTTACCATTAATCAAAGACTACAAATCACAATAAAAGTTCAGTCATATATCCAATCAACAGTATTTCTAATAGTGACAGTGTACAACCTTAATAGCCTGCAGTGGTGATAAATCACCGTGTGCTGCGCTGCACCCTGAGTGCACCGTTGTCTACACTCTTGAGGTCTTCGGTTCGACTCCCGTCGCGCACCTCCTCTTCGCTCGTCAGCCCGCTGCAGCAGTCCTCTTGTTTCGCCCAACACTACTCCGAAGGTAGCCGCCTGCCGCCTCACAGACTCTGACGTCAACAAGATGTCTTCACCAGTCTCTCTCCACAAGCATAGCACCTTCTTCTAGCACGACCAAAAGCGAACTCTCCCCGAATTTGTCGATTCAGCCCTTATATATTCGGAGAAACAGTAGGGGAACCATCGCATTACAGGGGTCTAAAAATAGAAATTTCATCATGTTTCGGACGTGACTTGAGTCTCGTAGGCCGCCTCGTAGGGTAAAAGCGCAGTTGGAACAGGTATATATGACGTCGTTTCGGCGTGACTTCATCACGTAGCCGCCCGGCTCGTAAATCATGGGCCAGTCCACACGGTGTTGCGACACAGCTTCCAACCACCCGGTCCTCACACACAGCATGTAACAATAAGTTAATTGCTTGATGCAACAACAAGATAGCCAAGTGTATTCAATCAAATAGTTTTATACTGAAGTGATTTATTTACTGAATAAAATTGAACATGTGTTACATATGTGATGACAGCAAGGCGGTAGTGAGCTAGAAACGCAGAACAGTTGACTGATTACACGTAACCTTGTCTATGAATGAGAGGGGAGAGATTATGAAGAGTGACCTTGGCAGTTCTTAGAACAATAAGACTGTTTGAAACCACGCTGCTCTAGACCATTGAGTAACTATCCTTACTCCGTGCCTATACAGGAGGAAGCTCTGCCCCGCGGTTCCCCGCGGTGAAACACTAATTACTTACCATCCCCCTGTGAATCTGTCAGGGAAGGGATACGGTCTTATCAAAAAGTTTCCCAGGAAATCGCACCAGAGATTTATGTCCCGTCGGACCTGACAACGCCTGGCACGAATGACATGAGAATTGCCGTGATGTCAGTGGTGGTGTTGTGCCTGTGCGGGACTGTATTGAAATTTATTACAGCACATCACCATGCACGTGCTACATGGGTTGCCTATCTGTCGGCATTGTCACAATGCTCTTGACTTTTGAGCGCCTACATTTCAAACGGTTTGTCTGAGCGTGTTCGGACAAGTGCGCCGTTTTTCTTCCTTATGTCATTCCGGTTCTTTATTCACTAGAATGGACTGCTACAGGCGTATGTGTACAGAAATACATTCATAATAACAGAGGCGACCGCATGTTTTCAACGCATGGTACGGTGTTCTCTCTATTCCCTGCATACGTGTCGTCATGAATTTGAATTGAATCCGGAAGGTCAGCGTACCATTTGTAGTGGTTGTTGAATTATCGTCACTTAACGTGTTCGTTAACACAACTTTCACGGTGGTATTACGCCCATACTATTGACGATAGAGACGTGGTTCCTATACTCATTATTCTCGATTTAGGCCCGCGAGCTTTTCCGCGATTTACATTCCATCTGTATAAAACATACAAGTACACACGAGTAAATAATTAGACTAATTATGAGAATTTAAAATTATATAAGGAAATTACAAAGTTGTGCTAGAGTACCATTTTGCTCTACATTTTATAACAATGCTAAACACACCAGTAACGACGAAGTTTCGAGAAAATTCACTCAGGGGTTTGTATATAACTATATTTTAAATAATCTAATAAAATTCAAAGACAAAGTATAAAACATAAAACTCTGATTGAAGGCGAACAACTTGCATGATTCCAGAAAACTTTATTCATGGAATTTCTATGGCGTGGAGAAACGCTAGAGCTAGTGTATAAAATTCTGATATTTATTTAATTTGCGTTGCACATAATTTAATATTGAAATGTTCATAATTATATTTCACAGTAAACAAAAATTATTTGCCCTGTTTATTTCGTAACTTTATCACATTTCCTTTGGCGACAAGTCGCAAAATCATGATAAATGCTTAACACTCGGAGAAGAAAATGTTTGGCACTTGGGACAGCCTTAAGGTGGTCGCTTGGGTGGACGTATTTTGCGCGTTCAAGTGCAAGAAGATTGGAGAGCTTAGGCTACACAGTATACGCATCACGCTTCCCTAGTTGCTAGCTGCAAGTCAATGAACTCACGTGCAATCTTCTCACTGTAACTTGCCTCTCAGACATTCAGTTCTGACCATGTCGTTCTTATGACGTAACATCTGAGATAACGATGTATTTTACCCGTCTATAGATTTTTAAAATATTTTGAACCAAGATAAGCATGACTAAGATGAGCCGCAAAACGTCTTTTTTCGCCTGAGAAAATAAGCTGTATGGAATAATGTAAGACCTGGAAAGAGTACACCACGTGTGTAATGATCTTTGAATACTATTCTAGCCATACATCACCGTACATCACACAAAGTTTTAGAATAAACTTGCATCGGCCGAAGCTCTGCACACCGTTCGGCAGGCTAGGCAGGCGGATACCTTAAATTTCTACGAACTCTGCAGAACTTATCGCCGATCTGGCAACACTGCTGTTTGTTTAAAATGAGCGGCGCCCCAGTGCGTTATCGGGCCGCGAGAGACCAGCAACAGCAACAGTTTTCAGAGCCACTCCTACGACACTGTGTTTACAAGAGGCCTGTCGAGTGACGTCACGTGGCCGGACCGCCTCACGCAGCCAATAACACGGGCAGAGCGTGACGCACGCTTCAGTGGCGCAGGGCCAGGGTTGTCCACCTTCGTACGTTGTCGGCGCCGCGCAGGTGAAGATTACTTCGAGGGAGCTGAATTGTTGCCACTTGTAAGGGCAGTCCTTCAAGATTTTTCTGGCAGTGGTGCGTTTGTGAAATGATTGGAAGGGCAGTCCTTCCAATTTCTTACAACGCGTTTGTTTCAGTGTTTCAATAATACTGAATTGGTGTCCCTTGGAAGGGCAGCCCTAGGTACCGGATTTTTCTGGCAGTGATGGACTTGTAAAGCGACAGGAAGGATAACCATTCAAATTTGTTAAAATGTGTTTGTTTCAGTGTTTTAATAATTCTGAATTGTTGCTCCTTGAAAGGACAGTTTTTCAGGTTTGTTAGGTTAGGGCAGGTTAGGTATTTTCAAGAAGTATGCCGAGAAAAATAATGTTTACTGGCTGGTTGATTTTTCAACGACAGCACGTGTGATCAGAGCCGTGATGGCATTCGAGAGATCACGGGTTCGATTCCTAGTCCGACCAGCCAATGATTTCTGTTTTTCGTGGTTCCCGAAATATCGTTAAGAAAATGTTAGTAGTTTCTTAATATAGGCCACCCTCGTTTCTTATCTTTTCGGTTCTGTGTCTACGTCTCTAATGACCCCTGTCTCTAAATGTTTGCAAATAAATAATACAAGCACTATGCCACTTAAATCGCTTGCACCCATTTCTTTATTGAACTTTAATTATTTTTCTCTCGATAATTAACACGGTCACAAAGCTATAGCATACAAGGTACATAAGGTTATACTAGACTACACCTTCAGTAAAAAAAATTGTTAGTGATTTAATGTGATCACATTATTTTCGTGATATTACATATAAACTGAAAAAAAATATTTTTTGAAAAAAAAAAAAAAAAAAATGTTTACTAAAAAAAAATTCTTTCCCAGGAGCACACTAGAACGAGAATACAATTGCAATACTTGAACGTTACAAATCTATTATAGGAGTGGCGACCTTCATGAAAGAGGTGCACTGCCTCAATGTAACGGGCGTGGTCGGTTAGGCACTGGTCTAAGGTGCAGGGGGTCCAGGGTTCGAACCCTGACTTGGGCATGTATGTCGTTTGTCCCTTTCCTAAAAGCCAGGCTGCCGCTCTCGATTAGAACAGCGTCTCGGCAGAGTTAACAGGCGTGCAGTTTTTTTTTTCCATGTGGTATTTTGTTATGGGATTTAAGCGGTGGCTCTACTATTTTAATTGCGAACAGTATGTGGCAAGGGTAAACGGTTTCTATTAGTTTTTTGTCTTAACGAATTCGGATTTTGGAGGAGTCTCAAGATCATATTTATAATAATAGTTCTGAAGTTTTACAATTATAGCAGCGTAGTTTGGAATGTACGCTCTTTTCGTAAATAAACGTAAAGGAAAATAAATTAAGCGGTTTGTGTTAAAAATAATAATTGTGATACTCTACAAAACCTTTCAAGCGTGTACTTTGTTTCATAAAATTTCAGTAAAATTTTACTTATGAGCAATAATTTTAATACTGTTGTCATATATGTCAAAATGTAAGAATGTATTAGTTCAAAAATTAACCTTAGGTGTCAATTTCACCATTTGTATTTTAAGTTTTGGCTTGAGTTGTGACACGCAGTTACGTAGCTAGGATTTGTGTAAAGGGGAGAATAATATAATGAACACTGACCACTTCTGTAAAGCGGGAGGTCTGGGGGTCCTTCCCCCGGTAAAAAAAAAATTTGGATTTCAAGGCACAAAATAGTACTATTTTAGCGGTTTTTGTAACAAAACATTGAATATGCTACTGGTAAAAACATTTTCTTAATTTTTTAATAATTTTTCCTTAAAAGCTAGTCACATGGTGCAAGGAGGGGTTCTTACCCCTATTTAACACCCCCCTCCCCCATTTTTTTTGGCTACGCCACTGATGACACGTGTTACATATTGGTATAAACTGAGCACTCAACAGAACATTTAATTAATTAAGAATATTTTTTATTGGGCTAATAGGTGTTAACTTTTAAGCGTGTTGAAACGTTTACACTGGTATTTAGTTACATGGAAGTTTTCGTTTTAAAAATAGTAAAGATGGCTGCGAAATGGCTGAAAGAATACTTTATGCAGTGCTCGCTTTATCGTGAATGGCCAATAACAGTTATTGCCCAAAAAGTAGAGTAAAATTTTATTAAAGTTACGCGAAACAGAGAATATATATGTAGTCAACCAACAGGAACACGGAACACCTACTACAAGATAAGTCATAGATGCGTCTAAAGCTACGGGAGTCGATGTGTACCACGAGTCAAGGTCGACCTCTTTCCTCCGTCATCCGGTTAGCAAACAAATCACGACCGAGGAGCCTCTTCGTGATATTGAAGTTTTCCTCTCCTCTTGTAGCGTCACCGCTGAGTGACATGGAACCTCTCCGCATTCTCGCAGTACACAGGCGCTAAAGGTGTTGAAAAAAAATATTTGCGTATATATAGAAAATTTTTAAAAAATATGAGCATGGTTTTAAGTTTAATTAGAAAAAAAATCGGTTTTAGAGTGACTTAGGGATACTTTTGAACAATTTTTATTATTACGTGCCTGTTAAATGTGATGATATATTCATTAATTTTCATGTAGAATTTTATTATTTGTAATTTATCGAAAGTAAATTACTTTACTCAGGACTGCCATGTTTATGGATGGTACTGCGTTTACAGTTCCAATATAAACTTAATTATTATTTCTTTATACGTATATATTACGTACGTGCCCTCAGACAGCACAAAGCCTTAATCCCACACGGTGGAAAGGGTGTAGGAGTCGGCTAGGGTTTGTTTAGTGAACCATCCCTGCATTCGCCTGGTGTAATTTCGGAAAACCCACGAAAACCGATTTCAGGATGGTCGAAACCGGAGGATCGAACCCGGGTCCTCCCGAATGCAAGATGAGAGTTTTACCACTGCTCCACCTCGCTCAGTGTGAAACACCACGCTCAGCGTATTATGACGTGTACAAAATAATGGGTTGCTGGTTTCTTACTAAATATTTAATTAACTTATTAATTTAAAGCAGAAAATAGTAAACAACAAAAATTTCAAACTTTGTGTGCGTATCCGTATAGTAAAAAAAATTAATTTGTACTGGTAAATATCGGTAGATATATATAACGGCTTTAAGTATAGATTAATCTATTGAATAATAACATCTCAGGCACACATGTGTGCGACTGTACGGGCTGTTGGTGTTCAATTCTTTCAGGCCTCAGGGACTTGAATAGCGAACACTAATTCTTACTGAATATACAGTATCTTAAGTATGAGTCTGCGGTATGGCTACGCCAACTGTAGTTTAAAAAAATAAGTTAAATATTAAAATGATAAACTTATGCTACGTAGCTTACGCAAATATACAACTTGCCACTATGTAGGCGAAAATACTTTTTAAATTTATACGTGTGTATTCTGACGGTTAAATGGCAGTGCACTTTTCGGTGTCTGTATCGTAAAATTAGCTATTTGATTTATGCTCTCCTGAAACTGTTCAAAAAGAACACTTCACTAGCTCAACATAACGTATAAGAGTACAATATTGTGTATCAATATACGTGCAAGACAAGGTTCTCGTTTGTGTGCAGTGTCTACTTTGACGTAGTATGTCCTTCACTTGATTTTTCTTGTCAACCAGGCATCATGATTAAAAATTTGTGCAGAATAAACTTTCATCAGATTATTTATGAACTTCATGTTGCACCAGTACTTTAAAAATAGCTCTCCTGGAATATAACGAAAATCGAGTTTCACGGTTTCGTGCTCGTAAAAGCTTAATATCACACGTGTATATCCACGATTGTATAGCACAAAAGTGAAACTAAAGAAACGTTACGTGGAGGGTGGATTTCTCCTAGCGGATGATGGAACCTTCTTAGCCACAGCTACAGTCGAATAAATACGGTTATTAAAAAGTAATAAAGTTGTAGTTTTAAATGTACACATAGGGTACGCAGGATTTTAAAAGTAATGTTCGGTGAACTCGAGACTTAATAATACGTTTTGATATCGGTTAAATAAGTATAATCACTTTTGACAAACGAAGGTTCAGATAGTTATCTCAACAATTAACTACGGTACATCATCTTGGAACCGACATAGACGGTTTCTTATGGATCCTCGTAGTGTCATTTAAGAGTGCGTGGTAGATAAATAGGCGCTGAAAACATCAATTGATTCCTACGCTTTTTTCGAAGCCATTATGGATAAAATGCTCAATGACAATCCTATATAATGGTATTTGCTTACTTTATGAGTAAATATTTATCCAGAATTTATAACTCGTTACGCGTGATCTCTTGCGCCGCAGTTAAATGCACGAGATTCCAGCGTCAGAGATTGTGCCTCAGAAGTTCGTAACACTGGAAACTATTTTGTTTAAAATGTTGGCTAAAACTATTGTCTAGGATTGCTATTGTTTAATTTTCGCTAATTAGCTTCAAGAAACCTACAGTTTTAGAATAATGCTTTTAGCACTGAATTATGTACCACGCCCTCTTAAGAATTGTAAATTAAAATTTCGATATCGTCAGCAGTCCACAAGATATTTGTGGTGAAGATCTTTGCCGAATAACCCTTCTTTAAATGCGAAGTCCAGTTTGCTGTCTCCAAAAACAAAGGACGCTCGCAAAATCACAACCAAAAATAAAAGTGAAAACAGCAAGAAGATATATAAGGTTTCAAGTGTTTTCAATTATTCTTTAAGGTTTTTGGGAGTTCCAAACTGCAAAACTGCACAGTCATAATCAGTTTTACAGATCAGTAGCAGTACGAGCAACGCAAATCAGTTGACAAAAATCTCACAGACATGCCTTCACAAGTTTGTTTATAATTGTCATGGGCTTACCCTTGGGGGTGATTTTGATGTTTCTCTACCCCTGTAAAGTTAGAAGTTATTGTTTTGTATTTGTAACTTTTTTTGCATTACATTATACTATATTCAAAATATTACAGAATATAATAATCATAAGGTACACCAAAATTTAAAGTTGTTACTGTCTTCAGCATTCAAAAACATCAAAAACAGAATACTACCTTCACAATTACATATCACATCCTCCTATGATAATTTTTGGGTATACCCATGACAATAAGTGACAAAGTTGAGTGGAAACATCTGTGATACTCAGGTGCTACGTCCAGTGTGTCCCTTTCTCGGGCATCCAGCTAAACAAGGCAGCGAGAGCAAAGCGGGGGCGTTAATTACGAACAATCAAGACTTGAGTTTAAAATATAGCTTGTCACTAGAGCCGTGGTGCCCGTGATCATGAAGGCGTCGTGATTACGTAACACGAAGGTCAGAGAGGCAATGTTAGCACCCAGACCTCAGCATGACTCTGTCTCTTAGCTATCATTAAGGTGGTCGTCTGGAGGGACGTATTGTGCGCGTTAGAGGCCTTGAAGTGCGGGAGTGGTAAGGACGAGACAACAAGCACATCACGCCTCACCCTGACCTCTAGTAGCAAGTCACTGAACTGGCGTGCTGTCTTCTCGCCGACAACTCGTCTCTATGAGACATTCAGAGGTGATCCTATCATTTTATCTCGTAATACAGAGAATTTGAATAGATGAGCGAGACATTATTATTTTCATTTTATAACTTTTGTGTATAGTAATTATTTGTTTTGTTTGCTATCAACTTGTAACATACTGGTGATTTTTACAGATACAGTTGTTTAATAGTGATTGAACGTACCATTCAGACATTTTGGTTCAGAAAGTTTTAAATAAATTAGGTTTGATTTGCGTACTTATTTTCCTTTATTTTATCAAAGACCACCATCTCTCAGCGTACCTTTCCCCAACTTGTAACAGAAAACGAGATATAGAACGTTCGGGATAAAGTTATCACTAAAAAAATTTTACCTTGGATAAATAGGTATCATTAGCCTTTACTGCATATAATTAAACATTAACTCTAGTTTCTTACTTCTTGCATGGGTGAGTGAAATTATGCAATATGATCCTATTTAAATACAACAATATTGAAACGAAAGCAACCGAATTCGACATTGTGTTTTATATAGGTAATAAACATTGTTTATCAAACTGTATGGATTCCTACCGACTGCACAATTTATCATTCACGCGCAAACATTAAGTGACGTGTCTAAAGAGGTTAAATATTTCCCGTCGTTAACTGTTACGCACGGAAAGATACGAACTGACTGAAAATAGAACTTCAGCAGGGCTTCTTTGAGTGCTCACTTTATTCCGAAGCTCCTATAGCGTCTTTGTTTCTAGGGTACTTTCAAAACGTTAGCAACAGTAAAAACAGTGTTTCCTGAGCCCTCCAAAATAACTACAAAACCATCATATCTAACATAACTCAAAATATAGCACCCATATTGATTTTTGATGCATATTTCCTTACAAACAGCGATACTATATAAACGCTGCACGTCAGACGAGCGCATTACACGTTAGAGCAGTGCAGCATAGGCGAGTGCGTCAATGCCACCCTTATAGCGTATTCGTTGCTGTGCCCCCAATGTGCTAAACACCTCGCTGAGGCCTGCCAGCCTAGCCAGTCTAGAATAATAATTTTAAAATATTATTTATGTTGACTTAGGTGTTAACATTTGGCTCTGGTACACTTTATAGACTGTGATTATTACTTAAGCTTCTTTCTTTGCAATAAAAGTGGCAGGAAAGTATAAATTACATAAAAGGATGAAAGTAACTAGGGTTCCAAAAGTGGTTACTTGACCCCGAACCACCTATATCACTGCTTGACTGCTGCTGGCGTAAGACTCTGTGATGTCTGCTGGCAAGTTGACTAACAGATTTACGTTCATTAGCACATATCACGTAACATTGAAGAATTCTGGCAGCCATATGAAGGTTCTCGGCTCAAGTTTTCTAATACAACTCTGGTTTCATCGGCGAGTAAAATGTAACACAGGGTGTGACAACATCGAATTGGCGGAAGTTTCGTTTGTACAGGCTGTAAATAAGTAGTTGTTTGGCGGCTCGGTGGTCGGTATGTGGGTACCATGTGAACATATTTCGTTCATAAACCCAGTGTCTACGCGCTGAGTTCCCCGAGACGAGAAAGATGATTCATGGCGGATAACTGTTCTACGGCACATTAACATGGTATTGTGTAGGAATGGTGTGGGTGCTACGAGCAAACTTTTGCAAAATTGACACTGAAAAAAGTACGTTTAGTACTTAACTGTAGAACTATTTAAAATAAAACAACCAAACCGATATATATGCGTATTTTAAACAATTAAAACAGCACTGAAGATGCCATTTCATTTTACGTTTATCAAAATGTGCATTTATAAAATGTTCAGCTTGGTATTAGTTAGAGATATACAGCGGATACCGCATGCGACCTTAAGGACCCTCTATACATAGGCTACGTTTGTGTGTGTGTGTGTGAGAGAGAGAGAGAGAGAGAGAGAGAGAAAGAGGAACGATGGAGTGGTAAGGGTGTCGCCGGCCAGCGTATGTAAAACTTCGTCGCCTATCCGCGCAAGCCACTCGGCGTGCAGTACGTTACTATTATTATTTTTACTAAGGGACTTTAAACGGTGACCAAATTATTTTATTTGAATCCGGTTGTTATTTTTCCAGATATGACAGTTTGTAAAAGCCATTATTTGTCGTTTTGAGGTGCCCAAAGATGATGTTTATAATATACGTGACGAATTTTTTTAATTGAAGTGACATAGTTTAAATGCGTGTTCTTTTCGTAGGTATACAAATTTGATGTGCGTTAAATAGTTTGCAAAAAATAGTGTTAACCCGCTGCAACATAAGGGGTTTCCCTGCCTGCGCTACACACAAGTTCATGAAACCCTGACAGAGTAGCTTCGTTTTCATGCCAGGGTCTCTGAAATGAAAAATATATCCCCGTATTCTGTCTGTCTCTATCCGAGGCAATACGCATTTCTGTTTCTAATAATCTTTTGTTGCGTGCAAAAGTATAATATATAAAAAAAAGTCTACCCTAATTCAATCGGATATATGGCGAACTGTGCATTATGTTGTAAGATGAACACATACATTTGTGTATTGTATGACTGCAAACAGTCCACAATAAGCATTGTATTAAAAAAAATCAATTCATTTATGTGCATCAAAACTACAGAGCACATCGTTGCATGGCTACCGGTGTTTTTACAAGCGTACATTTCAGGAGAGCAAAAAGGATATTCCTGTGTTGATAAGTAACTAACGGCACATTGCTGCTACAGACGGTCACAGTTTGAGACTTGACAAGAGGATAAGACGTCGGACGTCATAGCAGTACCAGAGACCGACGTGTATTACGTAAGAAGTAATCTTACACTGAACAATGAAGACGCGATAACTAGTTGCTATTGAAAAAGTTATGTAATCATTATTTTCTTGAAATAGCTTCGCCACCGCACTCTTTCAGGTATTTGCCCCGATCGCCGTATCAGTTGGCGTAGTCTTCGTGGTATTGTGGCCGCAAGACATGTAGCCGCACTGACCCCATTTCAACGAGTCTCGTTGCTGGCGGTGAAATCTCACTTGTTTCTCTCTGCTTCCAAATTTTATAGTTGAGTGTAAAGGAAGGATGGGAGGGGGGAATTTGAAGTGAGGGGAAGGGTTGGTCAAAAGTTCGAGAAGGTAATCGTATAAAGTCAGAAAACAACAACGCACTGGCTACAATCATTCTGGGTAACTTTGTACCATTTTGGGGTATCACTGTACCGGACATTTTCTTTCATAAAATAACTTTGTGGTCTTCAACGATCAAGGAAACTTCGTGATTAATTTATACCTCAAGAGCACAGTAGTATTTGTGAAATTTTTGTTCTTTCAATTCGACACTAAACTAGGCTGGTGGTAAAAAGTTAAGTTATACCCTACACGACACAAAGATACCACAAATGACTTCGTGTAGCACGCAGAAATATTTGGTATTTGTTTCTCATTACTAGGGAATGTAATGCTCCACGAGATCAGTGACCTACATGTTATAATCCACTTTCCTGTGTATACGCAAGCCCCGTGACTTGTCAATTAACTACTATTTACCGGGAACAGCAGACAACAAATAGACTGGCTTGAGTATTTCATTTCATTTATTTGCCTTCATTTGATCCCATTAAGTCAAATATTGACGAGGGATATTGAAGATGTCAGGCAATAATTTCAATCACAAACATTTACAATAAAACATATAGTCACTTAATAAAAATACAGTCACTTAATAGCAATATACAATCCCTTTAAAACAAGTACAGTATACAACATATATCAGAAACAAATGTTACTGAAGTTTTAGTATTACAATTCCAATCATAACACACGTCACAATTCATACACCCAGCAACAATACACTGTCAAAACAAGAACACACTGTACGTTAATATTCAGTATACAAAATTTCATCCATTGAGCAAGAATCAATATGCCGAGTGATATTGAAGTCATCATGTCATAAATTAAAATTTACATACTTTTACAAAACTGTAACATATTTCCACACAGTCACATTAGTACAATTTTATAAAATACGGAAAGCAATACAGACCCAATAAAATATTAAGATTCACTGTTATAATGTTCATCAAACGAATAAAAGGCTTTGATTAAAAGATATTTCATTAACACCAATTTGAATTTTATTTTATTTATCTTGCTAAGGTTTCTCAACTTAGCTGGTAATTTATTGTATACCTTAATCCCAGAAAAATAAGCCCCTTTCTGTAATTACTTCAAATGATTATTAGGTACATGTAAATTACTGCTGATTCTTGTATTGTGGGTGTGAACTGCTTGATTCATTACAAAGTATGAAGGATTATTTACTACAAAGTTGATATTGAATATATATATATATATATATATATATATATATATATATATATATATATATATATATATATATTGTTACAAGTTTGAGGAACACAAACTTTATATGTGGGCAATTCCCATGAGTTCTTTGGGATAGAGGGCTATAATTACAAATAAAAGAATTAAATTAAGTACTGGATTTAATAGCTCACAAAGCTACGAAATACACAAAACAGTAATCAACTAGAACTCTCACAACACAATTAGTTATGCACACAATTACTCCTGTGTCACAGACACGTTAATTAACTTTGACAATTAAAGCACAAGAAAAGTCTACCATCAATTAATTAAACACTA
>PNEQ01104259.1:0-28129 GCA_003012365.1 Medauroidea extradentata
ATTCGGAAAATCCAAATTTCGAAAATCCAAAAACCAAAAACAAGATGGTGGACATGACGTCGGCAAACATGGCGGACTGTGACGTAATCCAAGATGGCGGACTGTGACGTCACGGCGGCCATGTTGATTGCGTCATCAGCCGATCCACTGATCCACACCCTCAACCCTCTGTGCTTAAACCGGCTATATGCCACTACTTATAACCATACATTTAATTAATGTTATTTCATAAAATATTTAACTTGCCACGTTTTTGTAATACATTTCGTTGTTGTTTGTTAGTTAATGGTAATATAAGTATACATTTTGTATTGTGACTTTCAATAACGTTAAGCAATGCAAACGTGTCGAATTAAGTGTCAGTAAGAATGTGACGTTTTTACTATAGGTAGTTCGCGGTAAATTGGGCACTTTTGAGGGCCAACTTGTCTATAACAGATTGTTCAAAATATTGATTACTGAGACTCAATTCGTTATTTTTTCAGTACGATACCATCTATATACTTTGATAAATACTAAGGTTGCTTTGTTGATACTAACAACTGAGAGTAATAGAATACAAATACAAATTATTTGAAAGTGGAAAAGTAACGAGGCTTTCAAAACTGATCTCTTCAACCCGAACCACCTATATCATAAGCGGGAAAAAAAAGGGGGGGGGGAGGGTAATTTAGACAAGTTGGGCGACTTTGATACATTTAAAAAGTATATATATTCATTGCATGTACGGCACTTTTGAATAAAGAAATTTAACTGCGATAATATCCAAGTAGTAAATGTTCATGTGAAATTTAATTACACACACATGTCACACGTAGAAAATGTAATTGCATAAAAGTAAGTGTCCCTAAGTGATCCCTTCGTGTCCGAAGTCAGCCCCGTTTACGGAAATCCACTGGCGAAGGTTAGTTTCTTGATGTGGTAGTATTTGTGTCCTACGTAACAGTACGTTGTTAGTTTATGCCACATGTATTAGTTTGTATGAGTAGTTAAGATATTGTTCAATTATCTGTCGCCGCTGTATTTAAAGCAACGCAAATGTTTAATGGTTTCTGTGAAATAGAAGGCAGCTAACTACGTATCTGCGGCCATAGTAGGGGAAAAAATATTACTAAGTTATTTATATTTTGGCTACGATCTTGTCACAAGTTATCTATCGTGAATTTGTCAAACTGCTATTATATCAAGTCTATTGTTTCGCAGATTCATTTAGTATGTAATTAAACAAAATTGCATGACACTTTTTAAAATTATGTTACGCATTAAAACAATTTTCAACACGTACATGTTGTGGTTTTACAATATCTACTGCATTTTAGGATTTTAACGAATAATACTCGTAGAAGCAACATACATAGAAGGCCGTGTTTTTGACTGGAATTATTTTACTGTAACTGCTGAAATATGTCGCTTTTAATCAAATCATGATAGTAACCCTCGCCATTACAGACTCGCTCATTTCTGATTAGGTGGATGGAAACTATCTTCATTAGATTCAGAACGTGTTTCCAAAGAGTGGTAATATTGTACTGTGTGTTGTATAAGTGTAATGTGAAGATCCTCAGAGTCTCAACACACAAGCTACAGACCTGCTGTGCCGGCTCATTGCACACCTGCACCAGAAACTACGTATTATAATATATGTTGTCTGCTGTCTTAACTACTGCGATGACACACACACTCGCGTGCGCTTCTAACCGGTTCCACGCTATATATGTCAACCGAAAGTTGTTTCCTTCTTGGCTTGGTGAACGGGTAAAAAAAGCAAGCCAAGATGAAAATGAAGGTACCGTTAGAAGCGGCGTAGCATGTTTGATCGTGCGAGGCACACCTCAAGTCAGCCAACAGACACCGAGGCTGCAAGCAACAGCTGACACTCGACGATATCCTGCCAATATATGGTTATTCTGCTACACGCAAATACCACAGTTAATAACATAGGGAGTATATTATATTCGACATTAGTTGTGATTGTACGGAGAGTACAGCAATTACAATAAATTTATGTTATTTCCAAAGTTGGTATTATGCTCGCATACTCCGTCTGGTAACACTGACTCGACAATGCGCCAAGCTTGATTTATCACAAAACGTGATTACGCCTGCACCGGTTATTCAGATTTTACGTGACGGACGATTAAATATTCCAAGTACATTTTGAAAACTGTATGTCTCAATAAATATAAAAATTTTATACTCCTAAAAAAATCTGCTTTGGAATTAGTAAACCTAACTTACAAGCAATCTATTTAAATATTATTCAAGTGTTTTTTTAATACAAAATAACGTTAGAAAACTAGGATTTTCCCACAATCAACTTTACTATATCACTTTAGTTACATCAGTAGCGTATGTGTTTAAATACCCGCAAACATAACTATCTATACCAACTATGACTTTTAATAACGCATTCTAATTACGTTACGAAAATACGTTCAGCAAAGTACATTTCGTTGTAAATATATTTTATCCAGGATTGCTGGTATAGACTCAAACTGGGAAAAAGAAGTTATTTTAGATGAAGTTTTAGTGAATTTAAAGTAGAAGTAGGAACATATAAAATCTTTACTTTATAGTGACGGTAAAAATACGTTTGAAGCTTGTAAGTTGTGGTGTTAACAGAGATTGTCTTAAAAATAACTACAACTACTTAACTTTACCTTAAAAATTACAGCTAGACTAATTTGTTAGCAACATATTTTCAATTTGGCAACTACTATAGTCCTTCGTGCCTAACAAATAACTTATTTTCGACAAATTTAATATGCAACGATTCGTTTTAAATTCATAGTTTCTTTTCTGAAAAAAAAAAATTGCTATGACAACAATTATGTCTACTGGAATTTATGAATTTGTGTAGGACTGTTACCGTGGAACAATATTCATTCACAAAGAAATTGAATTATGGATATTAGTACGTTGTATGTTGAATTATGTAGAGTGATACATGCGTGTTGTGATTGTTCAATAAAGTATGTTAAGTGCTTATCATTGAAAGAACTGTGCAATATCAGCGAATAGCTGTGTGTAGTTTCTTGCACATACTTCATTGCAATATAGGCGTCTATTAAAGAAAATTCATGACAGTAGTTAAGTATAAATAAGCCGAGTATGCTTCAGTCAACAGGATACATGCTCAACACAAAATTACACACGTGTAATCAGGTCAAATAAACCAAGAACAGCCAAACAAGGAAATACAAGCAGTTTTTTTACAAGATTATTATAAAAGTGCAGAGCGGGCTACGTGAGTGATGTCTGCTTACTAATACCTAGAGGCAGGAGTATTTCACGTATTGATTGTATGTTAGGTTGGACGCCAATAACCTGTATATCACTGTAAATTCCCTGATTAGACGACAGCTGTTTTGACATACCTTTGGAGGTTGCAGTCCAGTAGTAAATAATACAATAATTCTACTGTGGCCAGTGTGTGTATAGGACTGAGAAGTCTAGACTGCTACCAGATTATTACGCGAAACATTCGTGCCCTTACTAATAGCATTCTAGGAACGTTAAATGCGCTTATTTTATCAACAAATGGTATCGACGACTGATATTCCGTGTCTGCACCAGAAATTACATTGTCGGTAATATTCATCTGACTGATGTCTCCACTCTTCTTGTGCTGATGGTGTCTGAAAAATAGCGATATTTTAGTTTATATAGTATCGTCACAATTTTAGGCCCTATCATAGAAGTAACATTTCCAAAGCCGCTGCTGGCCATCCTTTAAAAGTTCTTAACACTTCCGTCCGATCTACGTCAGACAACGGGTCCCGATTATCTTTATTCGAATCTTTCAACAAGTCACTCCCACTGTACACTGTTAAAATTTTCCGTAAATTCACGGAAATATTTACAGAAAAGTACTGTAACTATACAAAAGTGGCTGCCGTGATTTTTTATTTTATGTTTACGGATGTTTGACCGTAAATTTCCATAAATTGATGGAAATATATTTTTACAATTTTAAAGCGAATTTTACTGTGTTTCTTTAAGGCAATGTGGTACTAATGATCACTATAACTTCTAGAGTTAATGAGCATATACACTGGTGCGAAACGAAAAGAGAAGACAAGCTAAGATAATAGACGCTAAGTGCTACTTCTTGGTTGTCCACACTTTGCTGCGAAAAGAAGAGATGCAGAGCGGGTATGCAACTTCAAAGTTATTTACTTCTATACAATAAAATATTTTTATCACAATGATACAAATGAAGTTCTGTAAAATATGAATGTCGAAACAAGTGTCTTCTCTTATAAAGTTGATCTCTTACCACTGCGTGGAACTTGCTTAGCGACTACCTTGTCACTGTGGTATAATGATTAAATGGTTAGAGCATCTGCCTGGGATTCATAAGGTTGTGAGTTCGAATCACAGCAACTTAGAAAAAACTTGTAGGCTACTAGTGGTATGTTAAGATCTCGGGAAAACATAGGAAATTAGAGTATGTCGTATTTCGGGAAAATGTAGTGCAAGTAATTTAAAGAACTTCAATTTTTTTGCGGAATACGGATTGCCCGTAATTTTACGGAGGATTCCGTTGTCAAGAAAAACTGAGTGTCGGTTATTTTACGAAGATTTCTGGACAATTTTAAGCCTGAACTTTTCCGTAATTTCACGGATTTTTTGATAACAGTTAAACACAGATCTTGCTCTGACGTTGGTCTTGCCCACCAGCTACATTGTTTCGTGCAAACTATGCAAGCTGCTGCTGCAAGCTCCACATGCTCCACACTTGCCATCTGAACTATGAAGCTCTCCAGCTCTTCGTGTCGTCAAGGAAAGTCGCAGAAAACATGAGGGCGCGTTAGTATTTCGTCTGCAACTAAATGTCGTACACACGTGTCGTTGACACAAAAGTTGCACACAAATGCCTGCAACATCCACGTAAACGCGGCTTAACCATTCCTGGTTCTCAACTAACCTTTCAAGCCTATTTCCAAATGGCCACAAATCATAAATAAGCAAGGTTTCATTCCATAGTTTCAAGTATGAAAGTATTTGAGTAGAATGTATAAAAAGGCATATAGGCGTGAATACTAGAACTGTACATTTAATATTAACTCTTAACTTAGAATAATAATAGAGTAAATATTGAATATCTGACAGAGACGAGCTACCGGCCAGAACACTGCATGTTCGTTCATTGACTTGCGCCTTGAGGCTACAGAGGTGTATTTCGCGTGCTTTATCACCGATATTTTTGCCCTCTGATGCTCAAAATACGTCCTCCCAGGCGACCCCCTTAAGAGTTAGTGGCCGCTGTTTTATTTATTTGTTTTTACGTTTGAGGCACGGAGACGGGGAAGGCGTAGAGTGGAATATAACACGCTCGTCAAACACCGCAGCGCGGAGGACTACATTAGCATGCAGTGTTCTCGTGCAATGTGTTTTGTAATGGGACTTCAAATAATAACCGTCATGTTTTATTTGTGTGGAAAACATGTGGTTAAGTCTAAAGCAGATTTATATGATTTTGTTTAACGATTCATTTTGATATATTCTCAATTACAGTAACACAAAAAAATTATTTTTAGCTATTTTTAGGAGCTCGGTAATCATGACTTTAATTAGGATATGGCATTTTTAAAACAACAGGGACACAATTTGAAGCGTGCTTTATTTTCGTAGATAAACGCGTTGGAAATATATTTAATGGCTATAAGAGAAAAAATACTCTCAGTACCACGCTACAACACGTCTCACGCACCAGGTCTGCCAACTCTTAATCAGTGACGAAGATGTCATCACTCTTATCATACAAAACTACACTCTATACTTCGGAAGCATCTAACTTTTGTGTTAAACTATTTTCCTGTACAGAAAAGACTGTCTATTGTCTGGACGAACTTGTTTTCTTATCGTTAGGGTATACTTAACCACGTGAACTTGTCTGAGTATTTTTCCTTTTAGTTTGTGTGATTGTGGGTTCAATACAAATAGATAACTAGGTTCGTTTTACGTCTCGTCTGCAAGGACATTACAAACGTCGCACACAACTTTAGACACGTACAGGAATTGGGAGACGAATAAGTAATGCCCTTTGTTGAGGAACCATTTCAGTATTCACCTAGAAAAATGTCAGGTAACGACGGGAAAGATAACTCAGGATAGCCCGACACAGGACTCGAACCCGTGTCCTGCCATATGCGTATATGACGTGTTACTGTTGCATCACGTAGCTCTATGAGTGCAGTATACTCCACAAAGTGAACTGCAGATGTTAGCCAGCAGAGTGTCTGCAAGAGATAGTTACACACTACTGTCTCCAGCAGTGGCGTAGCCAGGTATTGTGTAAAGGTGGGTGGAGGTGGGAGAATAGTGAACACTGACCTCCCCTTTAAAGCGGGTCTTCCACCGGCAAAATTTGGTTGGCTTTCAAGGTGCAAAGTTGTGCTGTTTTACCAGTTTTTCGCAACGAAACATTGCATATTAACACTGGTCAAAGTATTTTTAAGTTAATGTTTTTTAATTTTTGTGCTTTTCGGAAAAGGGGGGGGGGGTGTAAAACCCCTCCCTGACTACGCCACTAGTGTTAACATGGGTTCTGCAACACTACTGTACACGAACAGCCCAAACCGCTAGACCTACAGACGTGACATTTTGAAGGGGCGTTTCCTTACGCCGTAGGCGCCCAATGGAATAGGGTTCTTTCGAAATTCGAAAATTAAGGGGGTGAAGAGTGGTGAAATGTTTTCAATTAAACCTCAATCACGCCTAAATTAGTTAAGATATCAATTTTTTTTTAACTTATTAATAAAGCTTACAAAAATGTACTATCTAATTTTTTTGATTTTTCGGAATTCAAAAATTAATGTGAGGAAAAGCTGTAAAATGTATTTTCAATAAATTTCCGATAACTTTTAACCCGTTCTGATACGGAATCAATCATTGCTTCAAAATGAAGTCTACAAATATCCTTAAAGAGTAGTTTAAGGACTTTTTGAAATTGTGCCTCTAAGGGCATTAAAAAACAGATTCCAGTTAAGGGAGGAGTTCACGCCATAGTTTGATTGTTTTAATAATATTTATATTCGTACTAAATAGTTTGTTTTGTAGCCATATATTGTAACTATATTTTATAGTAATGAAAATTTTCTACCGCTCATAGTTTTTGTATAGTGGTATGTCAAATCGCAAATATGCAAAATACATTTTTAACACAAGAAACGTAAACCTACTTACTTAAAGAAGCGAATTAATTAACACTGAAGAACAGTGTTGTGGGCTACGTCAAGACATGTATAAAAACCCTGCATTGAATTTTTTTTTGTCAAAAAAAAGCAGAAATCTGGCAATTTTTATGTCAAATTCAGCTATTTTTTTAAGAATACAAAAAATATCCGTTGAAGTTTTTTATAAATATCTTGCAATGTGAATTGTTTCATTTCTCTAAGTTAGATGGTTTTCTTTTTTTGTATAAAACCGTTTTATGCAAATTTCGGCTTTGATCTGTCTCTACACAAAAACTATGAAATATAGGAACTTTTCATTATTGTAATAAAATAGTCACGACACATGTCTATAAATAAAATCATATATCGTACAAATATAGGAATAGAAACAATTAAAATTCTGCAGGGAGACCTCCCGTCATAATCTTCTGTATCTCGTAGACGAGTTGAGATATCGAGATGATTTCAGAACAGGAATGAAAATTCTGTAAATATCTAGTAAGGTATGTCAAGATTTTTTTTAAGTTCGACAGTTTAAGGGGTGAAAATATATAAAATGTTACAGAAACCCCGAAAATCAGATTTGACCACGGAGAAATGATTTTAAAGTAGTTCCTTTTTATCGTCCTATTGATGAGTATACCTCCTTGGGCACAGGCCTGTATAGACACGTTTACTTTTTAACAATTCGAACGCCACTGATGTTAGTTAAAAGATTGAAATAGTAGCGACAATATTCTGACTAGTGCAGTCACTAGTACTGTCCCTTGTTGACTGCAACTCTTCAAGTATGACTATGTGTTGTGCATCTGGTGTGTCATATGTATGTATCTTGTGACTTGTAAGTGGGAACATGTCGAGCGAAGTGGTTACTACATAATAGGTTATCACACTCTTCTTAGAGGTCTCTCACTGCATCATGTCGTCTAGGGCAAGACTAACTCCACTACGTGTTAGCAAGCTTGGTGTTTTTGTTTGGCAAGGGACAGCTCCAACCACTACCTACGCTGCAGTCGATATGACGTCAAACTCAGTGGTTGACATTTCCAATTTCCGGCATCCATCAGAATGGATAGCGAGGTGAATTGAATGATGATATGCAGAAAGATACCACTCCCACATTTCATGAAGTACAGTATAAAAAATTGTTACTGAAATATTTTTGTTATTTTGTTAATTAACATATTCTCATTTTCAAACAACCTACATATATCTGACTTTATTTGCTTACTTATGGAAGTTTTATGCATAGTAATTTAGGAATTTGTTTCTTGTCTGTTCTTCACGTTTGTGGTTTGGATGCATTTTTGCATAACACCATCCAATTCTTCTGAAGTAACGTTTTTTTTTTTCATCTTCCCAATAACATCACACGAAGATCACATGGATTAACTTGCTGCCAACGATTCTTAACTGCGTCCTAATTCCAAAACAAGCACAACAACATACAGCTGAACAAGTTATTAAATTAAAAACTATGCCTTTACAATGGCATTAGCCTAAAACAAACACATAATACTTGTAAAGTGTAGGTTTCTATATTTAAGGTTCACATTACACTAGGTCTGATACCAAAACTATAACAAAATACCGGTTGATAAACTTCCCTGCCAAACTAGTCCATAATAAACTACATAATGTACCTAGCATGTAGCATTGCCAAGGATGTGAGGACACAAGTATATCTACTAACGAACTGGCAAACTATGGAGTCAATCACCTTCTCTCTAACCAGGATCACACGTCTTTATATCCAGAAGACACGTGCAGTATGGATACTAGAAAGTCTGCGGAGCCTACCCTTGTGTTCACGTTACAAGTCAACTTCACATCGCCTAACTGCTTGGCAACTATACAGGATGTCCCTGAACAACACCGACAAACTCCGGCAGGCGATTCCTTGTGAAAAAAGTTACAGAAAATATGTTTTACACTTTTCGTCTAAACTTAACATTAAGGGTACTAGGAGCCTCTGAATATTACAATTTAATATCATATTTCCCCAAAATATTGGGAGCAAAATAACATAAAAGAACAATGCTTACAGCATTGATTTACGCTATTGAGATCTTGAAACCTACAGCAAATACTGATTGATATCTTCAACCCTTATGGAAACATCAGGGGTGGCTACCCTCTTATTGCATACAACTATTTTACCGGTATGATATTCGAACATTTTAAGATGGTTTATTAAGTAATGAGACCTGTGTAGTAAAAAAAGTCCTCTCGTTGTAACTGTCTCCGACATACTGTTTATGCTGAAAACACACTTGAATATTCGCGCAGACAGACAGAGCCTAGAACATAGGCAATGCTGCGAACACCCATGTGATGTACTCCGCGCACAGACGACGATGGTCATTCACAGTAAACAACACGAACAATAACAGTTAAATGTTTGATGCAGACTGAGTGAAGCACAGGACCGATGGAACGCTAAGGGTGCCGCTGGCCACTATCGCAAGCCACACAATTAGCGTGCAGAGTTTCATTTCATTGCAATTATGTCTCCTATTAGAGTTCATGGTGACCGTGCAAGTCCAAGGCATCCTCATGCCGTTTTGTAGTTTGAATTCGTGAAATGGTGGGTCTCAGTCGACTGAAACACGCCTAAGTGGTATTGTGGTCGTCATACTTATGTACGCATGTAGCAAGCATATCAGACAATGAATATTGAGACATTTCAGCATATTGCAATACACGCGTATTAGAAGTTGTGTGAGTTGCGATTGTGTGTGAGCTGACATTATTATGTGCTTGCAGTTGGTACAACTGTACCATACATACGCAATGAAAGAGTGAACAAATAGTGAACATAATTACAGTTAAATTGCAACAAACGTAAGAGGATGTTATGAGTTAAGAATTACAACGATGAGTAAGGACTTTTTGTAGGAATTCTGTCAGAATGAATGAATTAGCTTAGGTGTTTAGAGCCGATTAGAGGTGATACGATATGAACATGTAGTAGCACAACGAATGGAGTACAAGACAAATGGGAGAACTCTGACGAAAGCTACCCGCTTACGGTATCCTACCGGGACGATTCCCACATGTGAAAATTGGTGTGACCTCGGCGAGAACAAAAACCATATCACTTGTCGGGAGGCAAGCGTCGTGACCACGTGCTAGACCGCCACGGCCCCGGATTATTTGCAAATGATTATTTTTTGACCTGCTAGGTTGGCAACACACAGTACATAGGGTTGTATAAAACTTCGTATTTGATTTGTTGATGCGATGCATAAGTAGGCTAACTATCGATAGCCTGACAGGTTTACCTAAGGCCCTGTATTCAGTCTGCTCATGCTAGATGTGTTACTAACATTGCCCATGGAGTCTTACACGTGGACAGAATTAACAGACATGGTGCTGGTGTACAGACGAAGTGACTGTAATTGACGTACTGCCCAGCGACTTTACGCAGATAGATATCCCGCAGAAATGTTCCACGCCACACGACTTTTGAGGCAGAAACCAGAAGGCTTCGTAAAACAGGAACTGTCCAGGTAAGCACAAGGTTACTACATCAGTTATGCCGCTTTTGTAGTAAGCGATACAATACGGCGTAAGCGATAAACAGGATGTAGGCGGATAGTACGTAGTGTTCTATTAGAGGAAGAGGTTCTGGAGCGATTTGAAGAAGAGCCCTCAACAAGCACACGCCAAGTAGCAATTGAGATGGGCTGTAGCTACCAAACTGTATGGAGTATTTGCAAGGAGCAGTTGCTGTGATTAGCCGTGGATATCTACTGTCACGGCCTGCAAGATCACCGGATATGAAGCCACTTGATTTCTTTGTTTGGGGACACATGAAAGCTGTTGTGTACGCCTCATCGGTAGAATCACAGGACGATCTGGTGCAGCGGATAGAGGGAGCTGCCAACAGAATACGAGCGATGCCTGGTGTTTTCCATCGAGTGCGTCGATCACTATTACGTCCATGTAATGCTTATATTGGCGCACAAGGTCGTACTATTGAGCAGTTTCTGTCACCTGCGCCATTAGTGCGTTTGTGTTAGTTAACTTGGCTGTTTGTTCACTTCGAATGCTTATGTACGGTACATTGGTATGCACCGCTGTCACGTCATCTCGCCCACAATTGCAACCCACTAACTTACTGCTAAATGTGTATTGCAAGTAGCCTACATGACTCGACGTTCCTTGTCTGTTATGCATGCTTCAAGCGTACGTAAGTATGACGACAAGGGTACTAGACAACCGTGCTTGAAACGCATTGCAGCTAGTCAAGATTATAATTTTGTAATGACATCATTCAACGCAATTTACATTTCTACATCTTACATTCAACGAATGCTTCTTTAACATTTTAAATCTCGGCATTCTTGTTAATAATAGGCATTTAAGATCCCTCAACATGACATGAAAACGCTTTTTCAGGTAGCCATTTCTGTAAAACATCACACGAAATCAAACAACAAAATGATAGAAGGATTCCTTGGACTTTCACGCTCACATGTAAACTCTAATAGGAAACTTAATGGCAGTAAAGCTCTGCACACTAGTTGTGTGGCTTGCGATAGTGGCCAGCTGCACCCTTAGCGTTCCATCGGTCCTGTGCTTCACTCAGTCTGCATGAAACATTTAACTGTTATTGTTCGTGTTGTTTACTGTGAATGACCATCGTCGTCTGTGCGCGGAGTACATCACATGGGTGTTCGCAGCATTGCCTATGTTCTAGGCTCTGTCTGTCTGCGCGAATATTCAAGTGTGTTTTCAGCATAAACGGTATGTCCGAGAGAGTAACAACAAAATCACCGTTTTTGTTACACATGTCTCATTACTCAATACACCATCTTTAAATGTTTGAAAATTATAACAGTAAAATAGTTGTATGCAATTAGAGAGTAGCCACACCTGCTATTTCCATAACGGTTGAAGATATCAGTCCGTATTTGCTGTTGGTTTCAAGATCTCAGTAGCATAAAGCAATGCTGTAAACATTGTTTTTATGTTATTTTGCTCCCGATGTTTTGGGGAAATATGATTTTAAATTGTAATATTCAGAGACTCCTAACACCCATAATATTTTGTTTAGGCGAAAAGTATAAAACATATTTTCTGTAACTTTTTCATAAGGAATCGCCTGCCGGAGTTTGTCGGTGTTCAGGAACATCCTGTATATCTACTTTACGTCACGTAGCACAACTAAAATCTTCGTGTCTGCACTCAACGAACTCTATAGAGAATTAAGTCTTAAACTACGTCGTGCGAATATATTAGTACGAATTATAGGCGAATTATTATGAGAAATACGCGCTCCTTAAAATACTCGTATCGTAATGAATTTCCTGATTTCACACGAGTATTTCCTTTTTTTAACGTAACGCAAATGCATGTAGTAACCTGTTGACATGAAAATGTTCCGATATGACGACTGTTACTTGTTGCATGCTGGATAAGTAATTAGAACAAGTCGTTTGAAATATTGTATGCGAATAAAACTGGCCGGCACAGGTCCACGATGCGAGACATCCTGGGTTCAAATACCGGCTCAGGCAAGGAAGCTGTGCTGTCTCTCCACCTCAAGTTTACCATCATCGGCTGTTAAGACCTCGTTATTAAAAAGCAGTAAAACCTTGTCATCTCACCACAAAAACGGCAACGTCTTAGTTTTCTTACATGAAGAGCGGCGATGTTATCAACATTTATACACGTGCAATATTTACATACAATGAAAAAAAGCTAATTGGTCACCACAAAATATTTTGTCGTTATGGTACACAAACATTTTTGCTGTTCCAAATAAAGTTTTGTAGTGACTACAAAATACTTTGCAACCAGCACAAAACATTCTGGGTGGGGTCCTTACTAGGAAAATATCTCGTGGCCACAACAAACCCGCTTTTTCTGCGCAACACTTAACATTAGTAACTAATTCGGTAATTTGTTTCAATTAAAAGTATTTAAAGTATATTTTTGGTCGTTCACAGCTAACGAAAAGGAGTATATAAATTTTCTTATGGTTTTTTTAAAGGAATATATTGGTTGAGTTTGTCGTGTGTATTCACACTTACCATGCACACGTGGCTAAGACATGTGCATGTAATCAGACGCTACGCATGACTTAGAGAACCTCGGTCGAGATTAAATATGACACAACTTTAATACGCTGCTTACTGTTCCTAACACCTTGTGAACGTGATACATTTAAGAGAATAATGGGAAAGTTATCATATTCACTAAATCTGTTCGTTATTTCTCATACTGCACACTAATGTGTGACTATACAAATTTAGGGGCTTTTAGAGATTACAATAGCAGGCCTTGTGTGCAAATATTGTAATTAAATATACCGCATCCGGAAATTTATTATTTATTTGTTCATTTTAACCAATGTCGGTTTTCAATGTCAATTTTGAATTGCGAATTTCTCCCTTAAGATATGCGCCAACCAAATACTTGCATTAGCCTATATTCTACTTGGACTTATCACATAATGTTTGTAACATACTTTCATTAACTTCCTGTATGTACATACATTCCTTGACTATGTTTTCAAACATGTATGCATGCATATTTCTGTAGCAACACGACACATGTTCTGGTTTCATACCAAGTGAGATGGCCAGTAAAATAAAGGTAAACATCTGAGAGTACATTTACCTGCATAACAATAATACTCTTAATCAAGGACTGTCCAGTAGTAATGAATTATAATGCTTGGTGTGGTCGCATAGCTGGGGTAAGACTACACAATAAAAAAAATTTGTACTTTTACAAGAAGATTTTTTGGAGACCATTTTCCGAAAAATTTTTGGTAACACTACAAAACCTTTTTGTAAAATTTACAAAAAAACTTGTATTTTTACAAACTTCTTTGTATATTTACACACATTTTTGTAAATATACAAACAAATTTTGTATATTTACAGCTAATATCTAGTTAAGTTTACAACACTTTTTTGTAAAATTACAAAATATTTTGTAAAATTTGGCACGTATCCTAGGTTTATTATGTTTCAAATCGAAAAATTTGTTCATTAACGTTTATTTTACTAGTTCGCAAAGGTGTTTACGATATTTGTAACCACTTTATGACGTTTCTGACATCTTGCTTTCATTACCTGACTTATTACGTATTGATATTGGTTTACAATATTTTCCTTGTAAATATACAAATTTTTTTTTACTGTGTAGTCATGTAAACTAATGCGCCACGAATGACTCGAAGCAATATGTACTTCGTCGGCCAGTCAAACTGTACAAGGTGAACTATTCTTGTAAATATTTTGTTCTACGTCTACTTACAAAAAAAACTATCCATATAAATACGTATTTTTAGCATGTGTTTACAATTTAAGTGGATAGAAACATTCAAATATTACAAATGGTTTCGGCAATTTTGAGGGGTGGTGTGAGAAAGAATCAGACATTATTGATTCGGTTTCTACCTTTCAGTTTCACGGCGAAATAAGTCAACACTAAAGTAAATTATAAAAATATTGATAGTTTTACAAATGTCATGTTGCCATGTGCATGCAACGATTTGACGCTTAGTATTTTAACTGCGGGTTGTCTTGAAGAAGGAACTACACTTCAACTTGTTTTCTCTATACAAGTTGTATAGCAATTCCATGGTTGTGTCACGGCTCTCTCAGAACAATTAACGAATATCAGACTTTGTTTTCTTATGCAGTGGTAATCATACCAGTAACTTCTCTTTCTCTCGCTCCATGGTACTGCTTTGACGAACCGTTCTTACCGACATTTCCCGAGTGTTTTTTTGTTCATGTAATTAATTCCATTCACTATTGAAAGCTTTCACTTTAAAGCAGAGTGTTGTTTTGTGACAGCGGCATGTTGCTAGGCGGAAGAGAGAGGTAAGCACAAACATGGCTGGCCTGGGAACTGTCTAGTGACGTCATAGTAGCGGTGCTGTACAGATGTCTTGATTGCCTCCGTTATGCTCACGACAGGGCCCACACACTATATCAGGGCTAACAAACGTGTACACGTTCTGATTTTAATCATTTCTCATGCAGCATGTAATTATTTTTTATATCTTAACTGAACAATCAGGAAAGTGTAACTGGAAACGTATCTTAATAGGAGTTTTAGGCCTACAGTTGGTGTGTGTGTGTAATTGCCTAAGTGTCATGATGCAATGCAACGCATAATTACTGTACTAAATATCTTGAGTTTTATATTATCATAAATGTTGCACAATTTGGCTTTATTTATTCAGAAATAATGTGCATAATACTAGTTAACGTAATGATCTGCGCCTACATTGCAATATTTTCAGACAAACTTGCTAACATGCCGAATAAGGAAGAGATGACGTCAAGTTCAGTATGAAAAGTTACACAAGCTGTGGAGGGACTACACCAGTCCTGCAAACCTAACCAGGCCACTAAACAATGCCTACAGCTTCAGTACACCAGACGATTACGGGGCGTTAATTTTTCATTACTGCGTCTTCGAACGATTAGATCGTCGGCGACAGTCGCGAACATAAACCACATGAACCAGTAATTTGAGAAACAACATAACTCAATTCTCTACCAAAACGAGTTCTAAGTTGTATAATGTTGTACACAATATTGAAATATCGCGCTTCTCAAATGTACTCATAATGCACTGCCTAGCTACACTCGCAAATGACGCTTAACGAGGTTTAATAATACGTGTATTTACCTCTATAATAAATTTAAAAAATTCCACAACTCATTTTAGTAGAATATTGGCAGTTGTTTCTCAAATGACTGATTAAAATACTTAATATACAGGCTGTTTGACTATTATAAGTACAAACGTAAGGAGTTAATAGAGAACAATGGAACAAGCAAATAATCCCAGTAAACATTGGCCCTGAAACAAGTAGTTTCCCCGACACGACACCTTACTACTGGAGACACGAACACCTTAAAACCAAGTCCACGAGGATCCAAACAACAGCTATAAACTAACAAATTACAACTATTGTTCCAAAGTGTTCCAAGTGTTCGGAATTTTCGACAACAAGCGTATCGGTCGTGGCTTGCCAACATTATGGCCTCCTAGGTCCTCCGACTTGAACACGTCGAATACATTTGTGTAGGGATATTTGCAAACTTTGGTGTTTTCTATGCCAGTTGAACTCCGGGAACACATCCGGGACACGCCTGGGATTCTTGAAATTGTACTAGAAACAGCGATGAGACGTGGGATGAGGTTCGCCTTCACTTGAACTGTGTCCATGTGAGACATTTGTTGTAATGTTGGCGTAACTTGTTTGTACTTAAGTGCATACCCGCTGTTTGTATCCTCGGGGACATCATTATAAGGTATCCATGTACTCAGTCATAATAGGACGTGTCGGGGAAACCACAAACACCCTGTATGCACCAATACTGATAAGTTTTCGAAAGCGTATTATCGTAGTTGTTGACATGCGGAGACCAGTTTCATAAGAAGCGAGGCTGCAGCAAGTAAGACGTAGGAAACTGACGAGACGCGCAGTGAGCGTCAGGGTCGCGTTAACTTATCCGCTCCTCGGAGACACTCGGAAGTATTCGTTTATCCTCGGCTATATACATAACGACGATGCCACGTACATTTGTATGGGAGTTCCCTGCCTAAATTGTCGCAGTGGATGGGAATACGAGGGGAGACGTGCAGCTCGATAGCCGAGAATGAACGAATGCTTCCGAGTATTTCCGAGGAGCGAGATAGTTATAGAGACCTAGGCGCTTGTCATTCTGCTACATTGCGAACTGGTAGCAGCTCGACAATGGAGTGCGTGTGTGCGGGTGCAGAGGTAATAATTAACTAGGGATGCGAGATAAGTACGTAGAGAATGTACGGTGCGTACTGACGTCGACAGAACTATTGCAGGTCTCCCGGGCAATGAAACTTCATAGGATCCCTTGTAATAGTCAGACTAAAAGTACATTAACAACTATCTCAGTTATTACGTACATAATTGTTCAAAACTGTTATTTTATGTAACGTTACATTTATCACGACATCAATGTTAACAACAACCCTACGTAAAATGATCAGAATTATAAATGAATGTACATGTAGGCCTACTATACCAAATTTACAATCACAAGAAGTACTTTACACAAAAAATTAATCGAAAACGTTATTTCCTACCCTTAAAAAAATTGTATCATTGTTACAAGAAATGCAGCTATCATGTTATCGAATGCGAGCAGCGAGTGTAAATTAATAACATTTTCTAAGAAGTTTTTGTCAGCAAGGCTTTAATGAATACTAAGACAGCTTAAAACAATGACATCAAGGCTTTAATGAATACTAAGACAGCTTAAAACAATGACATCGAATATTTAAAGTCAGCAAAATATAACTTTCAATGAACAAATAAACTTAAAGCTAAAGATTCTTAAAAAATCTCCAGGAAGGCGTTACACACTTCCTCATCGCGCCTAGTCAGTAGGCGCTCTGGTTTAAAGTTGTCGATAAAGACGTTATTTCCTGCCTCATTGAACGAAAACAGCCTCTGTGTGAATGTCGGAGCCGCCACAGCCAGTGTTGCCAGGTCGTGCGATTTGTCCCATTACATTGGATTTTTAAAAATATAATAATTAAATACGGGAGAAAGGGATTTTTATGATAAATATTAATGTCATGGGAATTTTATTCACAACCTTATTTGATAATAATAGCTTCACAGTATCTGCTAAATGTTTTTAGCAATGTTGCGTAGTCGCGGTACGTTTAAGTGTTTATGTATGTATATCTATTTTTCCAAGTTATTTAGAGATTCCTTTATTAAAACTCTTTCAATGTGCTTCTCGCCATATGAGTCCCTTCCAAATGCTAGGAGCACAAGGCGCTGAAAACTTACAAATAAATAACCCATGTAATACAGGATGTTACAGAAAGGTGCAGCCAAACTTTCAGGAAACATTCCACACACACAAAGAAAGAAAATATGTGATATGGACATATGTCCGGAAACGCTCAGTTACCATGGTAGAGCTCAACTCCTTACATCTTGTTAAATGTCATCGAAATAACACTTCGTACAGAAAATGTCCCAAATACCCAATGGATTGGTTGTTTACAATGTACTTTACTTCCTAGGTTCACCGCCCGCCAGGTAATTGAAACAGTGTCTCTACGAAATGTTTTTTTTATGATGACATGTAACGAGAGGTAATGGAAGGTACTCTACCATGGGCATTACGCGTTTCCGGACATATATTCATGTAACGTTTTTTCTTTCTTTGTGTGTGTGGAATGTTTCCTGAAAGTTTGGCCGTACCTTTTTGTAACAGCCTGTATACCGTAAAAATTAACGGTCATGCAGTTAAGGGCATGGGCCCGAGTTTCTTCGCATTTAACGGCAATTATTTTTTAAAACATAAATGGGAGCCGATATCGTAAAATCTCTTCGTAACTTTGTTATGACTGATTTAAACTGCATACTCTAATTTTGTCGAGTCAGAAGACTGCAAAATAGTTGCTAATTAGTTAATTAACGAAATTTCCTTTTAATTGATAAATTAGCTATACTCATCATACAGTTTGTCTCGAAAAGTTACATTGCATAGTAAAACCAATTTGCAACAAAGTTACGAAGCAATTTTACGATATCGACTCTCGTATGCATTATAAAAAATAATTCTCTTGAAAGCCGAGAAACTCGGGTCCAAGCCCTTAAAAAAAATTGGCGCCGCCTCGAGACAAGAAAACTTATTTATTTTGCTGTGGGATTTTTTGTTGTGCTGAAATGGGAGTTTTGCATATGGTGCACGGTATTTGTACTCCTCTAACACTGGCAACACTGACCACAGCGTCTGTCTGTGCTGATGATACTTGATATTCGTTACGTAGTAAACACTTTGCGAAACAGGCTGTCACGTAATTGCATTCAAATACCCCAAGAAACATTCCCAACATCTGGGATAATGATATACTCTAATGTGAACATAGTTATGTAAAGAATTGTTTCATTACTACACCTAGTAATGTATAACATGCAGTGAATGGCTCGATACTACTGTTGAATGTGTCGACACATCACACACTGAAAACACTCGCACGAACAATGCACTGCGCCTGTTACGACAGTTGGTACGACACGTCTGGTATAAACCTGCCCACATACAACTGCAGAGACATTATACAGTCACTACAACCCGCACATTATGTAGTACTAGCTGTGACAATCAACGAATATGTCCACACAGGGCTGTCTTTTCAGGTTTTTCTTAGAGGGCGCGAGTGAACTTGTGTCATCTTTTTTATTAATTAAGCATGTGTAGAATTATAAACTTTAATAATAAACTTTTAATTATGTGCTTATGCGCAATTATTACTTAAATAACAACATACACTAACAATTTATACACTTTTCATTCTAAATTCAGGGAGGGTTGACATTTGAAATTATAGATACCCAGGTTCCAATATATTTATTGGAAAGACTCATTAATTTTATCTCATCACATAATCACAACACACGAAATAAAAATTCTTTTCAACTACCTCTATATTCGAAGTCCATTTACAAACATTCGTTCACGTATATGGCCAGCAAGGCTTGGAATGACCTACCGGGAGATTTAAGAAATCTTTCGCACCACACTTTCAGGAAGAAATATAAGTCCTTTCTGCTACAGAACCAGTTACAATAGACAATCATTACGAAAGCCCATAGAATTATTTTTCTTGACATTTTTATTTATATATATTTTCCCCCCTATTTATAGTTTAGTATGTATCTGTTTTATTCAAAATATTGCCATTTTAGTAACTATTTGTTTAATGTAATGTTACAATTATACTTTAAAACCTTGTAATGCTTACAATCATAAGTTTAATGCAATTATTTTGTAATAATATTGTAATATTCATAATTAATATTTGTTCATTAATGTGAATAGTTTCTAACTACGTACCAATTGTAAACCAGCCTGAGGCTGAATTTGTACGTTATAAAATAAAAAAATAAAAATAAATGACGGCCCTTTGCCCACACAATGTTTTATCTGCCTCCATATGTGAAGAATGTTTTCCTGAAGTACAGCCGTGCATGTATGTAAACACTGCATCATGTCTAGGCCAGTGCCAGGAAGAAGTTGTGAGAACACGACCTAGCCGGATATACTCTAACAACGGGTCACGATGCCGGAGGAAGCAGTTGATGGCCACCAGCTACTCTACTTCCAATCGCGGTTAGTGGCACTTACAGAGTATTGTGTAGCTGTTTCAAATTTCCGCGCTTTACTGGTGGGAACAGCGGAGCGATAAGAGCCAGAGTACTACGCCCGACGAGAAGCATATCACCTCTATTCGCAGCGCGTCAAACTGGCGCGCGAGGTTTTCCTTGTAATCTCTATCCCATAGTACTTTAAGCCCTCGCTCTTTAGTTTTGTAGAGGTTTCAAAAATATTTTTTTAACGCAAATTAATAGGGTACATGTATCATAAATTCATTTTTACAGTTTTAAGATTTATACATCACCGTTTTATCGGAATTTTCCTGTTGCAATACACCAAACGGATATTTAGGTGTTTATCCCCTGAAATAGCACATATTTTGTGGTCAAAATAAACTAAAATTAAGCTAAATAATTATTTACCAGCAAAGGGTGCATTATTAAAAAAAAAAAAAAAAAAAAAAAACGCTGTGGTAAAATTGTGTATTGTATGACTGTACATAGTCTCAAATATTTTCAAAACATTTGGTTTAAAATAATTGAGTTATTTGCAATAGTTGGAAATAAATGAAAGATCATCGCCCCAAGAGGGCGTGGTACATAATTCAACGCTAAAGAATTAACCTATAACTGCAGGTTTCTTGAAGCCAATTTGCGAAAATTAAACAATAGCAATCCTAGACAATAGTTTTAGCCAACGTTTTAAACAAGATTGTTTCCAGTGTTACAAACTTCTGAGGCACAATCTCTGACGCCGGAACCTCGTGCATTTAACTGCGGCGCGAGGGATCACGCATAACGAATTAGTAATTATGGATAAACATTTACTCATAAAGTTGGCAAATACCATTATGTAAGATTGTCGTTGAGTATTTTATCCACATTGGCTTCGAAAAAGCCGTATAAATCAATTTGTGTTTTCAGCGTTTATATATGTACCTCGCACTCTTAACTGGCGACCCTAAAATTTAGATTTTGGATAGCATGAAGTGAAGGCCAACGCACGCATCTCGTTTTCAACTTTGCGAATCCAGGAGTTAATTTCAGAGTTAGTCGGTTGTTGCAATTTTGAGAGCCCGCAATATCATACTTATAACAAGCGTGCAATATTTGTATAATAATATAAGTGTAGTTTCAGTGCGGGTTCTTTTAGTAGATAAACGTAATAGGGGCAAGTCAGGCGGTTTAACGTAAACAAACACACGTGCGACTCTACAACAACGTTCATATGCCAGGAACACAGTCCTCTTGAGGGAGACACGGAATACGCTATAAGATAGTTGACAACTACAATATTCATGCTGCATGTATCCTATAACCCGCTGTGCCTCGCTTTTGTAATACTCGCTGTTCTGTTACCCTTGCGTGGGCTGGACGTAAAGACATGCGGATACTTCGCCTGCCATAAATGTTTACTGACTAAAACTAAGCGGAGAAGTGAATCTATCACCGGGGATAGCTGACATCTCATATCTATTACTTTTTTTACGAATAAAATTGTTTTGAGGAATAACAAACATTTGAGGTTACTATTGAAAATCTGACTGCATAAAGGCGTAGAATAAGGGTGTAAGGTTTATTTGAAGTCAGTATAGATGAAATGCCTGTATACAGTAGTCAACTTTGTATAAGAATATTGGAAACTCGTGCCAATATCTCACACTGAGTAATTACTTAGGTAAGTTTCAGACGCCGGTAAAGCACCAGCATTCAATTATTATTAATGCCAGATATTCTATCAATACATATTCCATGCTGCAACGAAGTTAAAATAAGTATTGAAAGAACGTGTAGCAAGAAACATATGATGAGTACAGGAATCGCAAACAGCGGTTATTGCTCCGGTGAGGTGAATGTGGGTGCAGGTGACAGGAGTGAAGACAAGTAGCAGGGTGTGGGGGGAGGGGGGATGTAAGACTGGTGAAGGCAGTGAGCGTGTCTGTAACACGAGCTGTAGCTGCAACAGTAGCAACTTTCTCCTGTCTGGCTTGTAGCACAGCGACAATACTGCATCGTCTACCTGCATACCTGCTAGTCGCCTAATCTACATCACTATCCTCATATATACCATGTGCACGAGCTAAGAGGCATCAGTTAATACCATTTTCAAACTATACCATCATCGCTGTAAGTTCCATACAGTAAGATTTATTACAATTTCTCGTAATGTTACTAGATTGTCACACCTTCACTGCCTTCCTTAGTTCCTGACAAATTACGTTCCGGACGAAGAAAGTCTTTTTTTTTCTATGGATGGTCAAAAGAACAGTACAAGCAATAAGAGCCAAGCAATGCCAACTGTATAAATTGTAAGAAACTAATCCCTCTGCTTGTCGAAACATAATACATTATAGACACTTATAGGCCAAATTGAATGCATAAGTGCCGTTATTCCAAAATGACGGATACTGATCCCCGTAAGACCATATCAGTTACATGAGTATCTCTCTTCCGGGTAATTTCAGTAATTTCTGGCAGTTCGTAGAGCAATTCCATATGTAATAATATATAGCTTTCAAAAATGCATTATCAGTCACAATACGCATATATTTAACTAACGTGAGAAGTCCCCTCCACCGTACAAACAGCAAATGTTGCAATGTTACCAACATTAAACAATGTAAAGACTTTTACGTCCTGAGAACTGGTCTCAGTATATGTATTACTGGCAGTTTTCATGCTGGCTTCACGACAAATGTGTGCTTACAAGTAGAGGAAGGATACATACAAGTTGAACATGAGCAGTAATAACTGCTTTAAAAAATGGACTCGCATCCTGGAGGATCCTGGTTCGAGTCCGGACCAAACATCCTGAATTACATTGTCCACGGTTATCCGAGATATCTTCAGATAAATGGTTCGTAATTAAAGACCACGACCGAATACTTCACAATATCCTGCATGTGTGAAAGAAAGGATCCGTCTGTAATGACAGATGAAGATCGCATTCATGGCTTATAATACATAGTGTAGATAGCTGGAACACATCGCACCCCCGATCTAGACTTACAACTGGGCGCCTTTAAGGGCGTTCAAGTGGGGAAAAATTCATAATTTTATATTTGTATAAAATAGTGTTAGTTTTGTAGACATTACTTAAGAGTACATTAACATCTAACGGAAAAAAATTAGCTCATCGAGTTTTCCCGTAATGTCACTTCAAAGTCAAAATTTACATATTTTTACTTCATACAAAACTTGAAAACCAGTAAATATAATGAAATGGAAAAAATCTCATCAAAACTACACGTCACCGTCTACGGCTTGAAGCCTATACAAACACATTATAAAATATTTCTGTGTTTAAAATAAATTTCTAAAAGTATCAAAAAAATTTAAATTTTGAAATTTTTTATTTAACATAAACATTTTTTGTAACGGGTTTTAAATGCTACAGGCCATAGACAGTAACGCGTAGTTTTGATATGATTTTTTTCATTTAATTATGTTAACTGGTTTTCAAGTTTTGTATGAAGTAAAAATACGCAAATTTTGACTTTGAAGTGCCATTACGGGAAAACTAGATGAGCTAATTTGTTTTCCGTTAGAGGTATATGTACTCTCAAGTAATGTGTACAAAACTAACACTATTTCATACAAATATAAAATTATGTTTTTTCCCCACTTGAACAACCTTAATAGACATCTGGTTGCTCCGGAAGATAACACGACATGAGGTCCAACGATGGAGAGGGGCAGGGGAGACAGGAATTCCCCGAGAAAACCCGCCGACCAGCGGCATCGTCCGGCACGGCTCCCACATGCGCCAATCCGGGGAGCGACACGACTAGAACCTAGGCGAGTGTTCTAGCCACACGTAGACCAGTAATGTACGAGCTAATACAGTCCATGTTCTCTCTGAACAACTCACAGCCTCGCTGTGTCACACGATAGCTACTGTATGTATAGAGAAACTAAATGGCGTTGTGGTGTAATTGGTGTATTGGCTACAATAGTGTCTAGACAAGTGCCTTGTTTCTGATTGGCCAGCGCATGCCGCTCCATATTTGTCGTCGCCTTCACACACACGAACACTAAGGGCGACAACAACGTGCTCATCAAGCAATGTATCGCCGCTACGGTCCAGCCACTCAACTAGTGTATACGCATTCCGTTCAATTGTTTTTACTACGAGCTTTAAGTGGCGACAATGGATTTCAATTGGTGAGGAATCTGTAGCGATGTTCAGTCGAGTTTTGCATGTATCTTGTTACAGCACGTAAGAGGTTACTTACGAAAGTGTGTAGGGTTGTTTTTTTAAACTATGTTGATACTTTGAAACAGTGTTCCTATGTGTGCGCTGTATCTTACACGTGACATTCCTTCATCTTCTTAAGTACGATTTGTTTTCATATACAGGATATAATGTAATGTGAAGAAATATTGGTCTGCACTTAACGTCGAGGTCTTTAGTGCTGGCGAGTTGTGACATGAGGTGAGTATGGAGCAGCGCCGGAATGAAAGGGCGGGGGAAACGGGAGATCACCACTTGCGAAAATCTTGGGTTCTATCCCGCCGGGAATCGAATCCGGATCGCCTTGGAGGGAGGCGAGATGTCTGACCCGCCGACCACCGCAGCCGGGTATATTGTAAATGGCGGGATAGTTTACTGGTGCAGTTAGGCAACCCAAATAGCATGTACATGTTGACAATCTTCCTGAGACTACAACCAACTAGCGATATACAACTCTACAGTACGTATCATGCATCTGATAGAATCCGGAAGGTCTCACTTCACATGTTCATAAACATAATCCTTACAGTGGTCGTACGTCTGTAATGTTAGTAATATAGGGTAGGTTGCTGCACTCATTGTTCTCGATTTAGGTCTGGCTACCTGTACCCGTGAGCTTTTCCGCCATTTACATTTCATCCTGTGTAAAGGCACAATGTGTTCGGAATACATTCGTACAGAAACACGCTAAACAATAACATGATATAGTAAATTTGCCAATTTAACTCAGTTAAAATACACGCTTCTAGCATCAAGCAATTACAGATGTAAAGAAACACACTTCATACACCTTTACTATTTATCGAAACTTCTAAATGTTTAATATTATCAGTAGCATCGTGATAAGTCGTAATCATAGAAGTAATTAATGCTACCTAAGAACTACTTAACATTTATATCGGAGAGTTTCAGTTCAGTAGTTAACTTTAAAATACGAAGTTTTAAATAATGTGTTAGTGTCGAAGATCGCCAGTTGCAGTATAATAAACAATGTTGTACATTTACGAAAGAAAATAAACTTTACACAAATTTTATAAAGTACCGTACAAATTCTAAAACACTATTTACAATAAAGTGATGTAGTTTATGACTGCTGTGTAAGGTGAAATTTTAATCCCTTTAAGAGGATGCTAACAGTTATTTTAAACGCAAAATTGTGGTGCAATATTACCCCATAATATGGCACCTTACGGTACTTGATGAAGTTTCAAAACCTACTGAAAGAATGGGATTAATACTTGTAAGTAAGGCGTTCGCTGTGAAACAATATCAACTTAGCCCACCAGTAATATTTATCAAATTACTTTGTGATTTCACTATATTTTCCTTTGTATACTTATTTTAAATAATTGCCATAATAACACATACATGTTCATGTTACATGAAGCTATTGCCTGACGATGTAGAAAGCAATGTACCCAGACATCCTTAATCATATTAGCCATTAGTCGTTCCACGAAACCACTTTTTCCCAGTCAATGCTGTGGCACCATAACTACAGAGCAAAATTCACTTTTTCCAGTCAATGTTACTGTAAGCGAAGTGGTGAAAGATATGAACAGCTTATTTTTGCGTGGTCAGGCAAAGGTTTGTAAAATAATATGTCCTCCTCCACATCCCTATCACATTCGTAGCGAAGAAAACACATAAATTGCGCCAAATTTGACATTTGTAGACACCTTTCAACTGGCCCTTGCAGTCTTCAGTCACTTCAGTTATGTGCCTTCCCACTGAATTGTTCGGCAATGGGAAGCTGACAGTTTCCTGGCTGCCTCCGGACCGACCATTGTCGAAACCGTGTCTTGAGCAGCCCATAGAATGAGATCTTCAGCATCAGTCGTATGCGGCTAGCCCTTCTTCGCTATTCGCAAACCCACTTGATACGATGCTAGTAAAGCATTTTTGATCACTTTACTGATACTTAACTGAGACACAGAGTTTTTCTTTTTCGTTCAAAAAAATTCCACTGGCTTGTCATTCAAACTTGGATGTTTAGTTTCCAAGTGGCGAATCATCTCGGAAAGTTTCATTCTCTCTGCCGATAACAACTCACTGCACACAACACATTATGGCCGATTCCCGAGCACCGTAAATAAGAGTCATTGTACTGTCTCAACTTAGCCTTCTTTGGCACATCCTCATCGTGAGGAGCCGAAGATAAACGAATCTATCCATAATTAGAATAAAACCAAGCTATGTGCGAGCGAAACAACACTTGACGTACCTCAAACGACAGTTCGCTGCTGGAGGCACTGTCATTCATCTCTCGTGCTTTGTTTACCATCCTTGTCCAGACACGTTGCGACACGCAGGGACTTGTTCCGACCTGCAGCTTGAAACGCTCATATCTCACGAACGGAGCCATTACATTGCGAAAAACACTTCCTCCTCATTTTATTGAATGAGACAGCGTTAAAAATACAAGTATGCTGTGTGAATGCCGCACGGGCCGTTTTTACGGTCCTAAAACATGAAAAAGGGGGTTTTATGTATTTTAGGAAACAAATATGTGCGTAATAATTACTTCTTCATATAGGGGAGGTCGCGACTAAAAGTTGTACCCAAAAGAGGGTTGCAAGACCCAAAGGTTTGGGAATCGCTGCGGAACTACTGTAAATACAAGCCATTCATTATAAATATTTATGAGCTCTGTATTCGCATACGTCCAATCACTTACAATTATTTTACAACCATTTTATAGGGTCGTAAAAACTTGTTACGTACTTTCCATGGAATGATTATGTTTAGATGAAGAAGAAATGTACTGCAGCCTAGCCAGGTGATAGTGCCAGTATATAATATAGAGGTTCACATTACTGAGCCGAGAGTACAGGCTAGATTGTGTGATTGTCGGCTCTGTAGAGAGGGATGTATGTTTCCCAACATAGTCGCAGTCCGCACACTTTCACCGCCTCCCACGAGAACAAGCAACTATAACTATACCGTCCTCCTCGTCACGCTAATTCTTCCCCAGAGAAAGTCGCAGCGCCACTCGACCACAATTAACTACTTGCAACATGGCCAAGCAGCTCGACCACTTGCAGCTGGCATGCTGCCGTAACTACTTGTTGCAATGTCTTATGCGCACATCTGTAGCTTTGCTTCATGGTTATTGGCTGCGGGTCTTTGCGGAGAGGCCTAGCTCGTTCCACCGAGTCAGTCATAGCGACACCTTGGTGGGTGAACTACAAGACGCTGACAAAGCAGAGCTATGGACGTGCACACAATGTATTGAAACATGTTGCCGCCTAATTATTTTAACTAAATATTAGTGGCTCTACACGTGTCTAATTATAGCATTGCTTCATAATTACGAGCTATTAACGGCTTGTATCTTAGTTCACATCAACACTGACAACGCTGCCTTTCAAGAACGCTGGGTCATTCCATGGAAAATCACCCAATTTCAATTATTTTGGTTGCTGACCCATTTTGAAAAAATTTGAAATTTTGTCACACATAATGTACATATTTCAACAGTGCAAACCCAAAGTTATTGATTTTTATCTGCCCTCATTTTGATTTTACAGAACAAAATGGCCGGTACCGTGTACCAAAATTTACATTTTCAAG